>CAEFZX010024285.1:0-12349 GCA_903066825.1 Alfaro cultratus
GTCTCCACGGTTACCACATCACAATCAAATATAGAAACAGGAGATTCCCATTATGTCTGTACAGCCAACAAATCTGCAGCATCTGTGATGCGATTATGTCAATATGAACCTCTGAGGAACTTTTCAGACACCGTGTCAAATCAGCATGGACAGGAATTAAGTCACTTCTAAAGCCAATCAACTGTGTACTAACAGGGTGTACCTAATAAAGTGGCTGGTGAATTGTAATAAAATTCAAAAATATGATGATGCATGTTACAGGTTACACTCCTCAGCTCTATTTAAACATCCAAACATCACTCCATTCCTCACAGAGACTGATAAATGGCCCTTAAACCTCCTTAAAATCCACCAATCTTTAACGTCTATGGATTCGTGTTCAGTGCTGTGAAAAGCAACGACTGCATCAGGCATATAAATGCCAGCAACCTGACAACTTCTATTTTCATTGAACTGTGATTGTGAGTCATTTGAAAACGAACCCCCTATAAATTCTGGTCTAAGCGCTTTCGTTCCAGCCTAAGGGGAAAAATATCAATTGCAGTGAGAGAAGCCAGGACAACCTATAGCACCGGACAGATCGATAGCACAACAAAGTCAGTAAAGATTGACTGGAGAGTTGCCTGGAAACGTCCGGCTTGGGATTTATGGAGGAAGGAGGACACGAGCCAACAAGAGCAGAAGAAGGAGGACAAGAGGACAAGAGAAAGCCAGACGATTTCAGGGTCACAGCATATCCTCATCAATGTGGTTTTTGTTTTTTTGAAATAATTCATTCTTAACTAGAGTAAATTGCCACTGCCTGTTCCAAATGTTTCCCTTGTGAGTTTCCACAGACCTGTTGCAGAGAGGACAGTACCAGCCTATCTACTGGGAAAACCACTGAAAATCTTCAAGAGGCAGTGTGGAAATATACAGACTGTCATGAGCTCTGGACGTTAACAGGAGACCTCACAACATGGCAGGTTCCACTGAGTTTGGTTCCCTAATCTCAAACTAAATGAGTCCTTATCTGGCAAAGAGATGACCTCTCTTTTATCCTGTGAAGAGAAACAAGCAGGCATGAATCAAAGCCCATTTGCACCTTGCAGACACAAGGTAAAACATAACACACTGATATTTATTTCTGTACCTTACTGCACTGCACATTATCTTGTTTCCAGGTGGGTAACCCATAATCAGAACTCACAACACACCGTAAAACAGCCAAGATAAAAGTTGTAGGTATTATGCTAATACCCTTGAGCTACGCCACCTTCCCTCTGTGCCTTTCCTTTCTTGTTACTTTTTTTTTTTTAGTTATGGAATTAAGTGTCTAATATCCTTGGGGCCTTTTGGCATAAATTGATTCTATTTAAAAAGCTTTTTTCCAGTCTGTCAGAGAAGAAGAGGTGGCTGGGGAGAAGAAAAGTGATTGAAAATGGACTCTCAAAGAAAAAGAATTGGGATGGGCTGGTGAAGCGAGCCCAGCTTTTGAAGGGGTTAAAGAGGAAATTGGAATGACAAACGGGGATCTGAAACAGAGCCTCGCTCATCCATTAAGGAACAAACTTTCAGCCTGATGATGGAGGCTGGAACCGCTGTACAGGAATTGAGACAAACGCAGTTTCAAACATTACAGAGACCAGAATCACAAACCGGAGGAATGCATTGGGGCAGCATTGTGAAGCTTTGACCACTCTCTGTTGTAATTTCTAACTAGAATTTAGCATCACCAGACACATGTGAGGTTACTGTGTGTTGTTTAGCAGTAACCAATGTAGATATTACAGGTCTTGTGTACCCGTCATATCTACTGGTGCACAAGACACCCGTAGATATGTCTTTTGATGTAAGATTAGATCCACATTGACCAAAGCCTTGTGACCTCTAATATACAGTGACATGTGGTCAGGGGAGGCAAGTGAGGCAGAGCCTCACCTGTCATAATGGAAAAATATAATAAAATAATTTAGATTGCTATTTTCACTCTGTGCTTCATACTGTAAGGTATTTATTTTTTATTTAACTTAACCAATTTTGATTATTTTTTCTTCAAAATCACTGAATTTTCGCATTTTCCCATTCAAACGCTCAGAAGCGCAGCTGGTGAAGCAGCAGTGAGCTGAACCTCACCTGGGGTTGATCAACCTCTCACTAACTGCACTGGCTGCCATTCTATGAGAGCACGTTGTTCCTGTTTGTACGTGGCCAATAAAATGGTTAAAAAACATTTAACATATGAACTGATTTTCCATAATTTAGCTTATGCATATAATGTACAGTGTTTTTTGTCACCAACTATGTGTGTAACATGTTTCATGTGCTGAGAAGCGATCAGAAATGCCATAGAACAGATTGGAGGTGAGGCAGGCAGTTCTTTTGTCTCATGGCAGGGGGCGCTCATGACTCGCAGACGTTGTGACTCCACAACTGCAGAGTAAGAGACAGTAACAGCAAGCTAGCCATACAGTAAAGTCAAGTGCAGCGATATATTTATAGTTTTCTCCTTGTACCACAGCAACCACTTATTAATAATCGCAAAATAAACATTAAGCCTAAACCCATACTACCGCAACAGACTGAATGTTCTGCTCTTTGTGTGGAAAATATGTGTGTTTTTTTAGGGGCGTTGTTGTCAGTTGCTATGGCAACGAGTCTGTGTGTAGCCTGGCTAATGCAGAGAGCGAGAAAGACATGGTTCTATTTCATCCCTACTGACTGCCAGAGGCGGTGCTTCAAGCACTGGATGATCATTCTTGCGCATACGCAGGTCAAGTACTATTGATAACAAAGTCACCTGTGACCTGCAGGGGACCCACGTGACTCTATATAGTCACATGGCATCCGGCGTTCAATCTCTTTTGTTCTTCTCGCACGCAGGTGTGTTGAGTACAGGTGTGTGGTCGTGTGAAGCTGGATGCTTCTGTGTGTACCACTGTTGTCCAAGCTGCTTATTGCTAGTAGCCCTGTGACCAAGTTTGGTCGGAGCTGCGGGTAAGTCTCGCCCACCAGGGGCTGCACAAGCTGTTTTCACCTTTACCAGATCTGGGGTCGCTGCTGCGACGATTGGTAAGTTTTGTTCTTTTCTACAGCAGTAGTTTACTGTTCACTTTAATTTGCCAGATTAATTGTTGTGGCTATTTTGACTCACCAGTGGCGTCTCTGCTCGTGCTGAGTTCATCTTTGATTAATTATTGGACTTGCTGGTGGCGTTTCTGCTTACGCTGAGTTTGTAGCCTCTACGGGAGTTTTCCTACAACGGAGTCGCCAGTAGCGTTTTCTGCTCGTGTTGACTTCTTGTTGGTGGCGGGTAAATCATGCCTTTCAGCAGTATGATGCTGGATAATTTATGCTGCTCTGGCTCCGCTTCAGCCTGACAACGGGCATGACTTGTGTCCCTCTTGTCTCGGTGTGGAACATCTCCGGGAGGCGATGTCGGATAACGCTTGCCCCAACTGTTGCGTCATCCCCCGGTCGGTCAGGCTGGATCGGTTGGCTGTGCTGGAGCAGCCTACCGACTGGGCCGGCGCTGCGTCGCATAGTCTGTTGCAGCCGGGACAGGCAATGTGCAAACGGCCTACTGTGGCTGCACCTTCGCTGTCGGCGAAGCGAGCCAGACGGACCAATGCAGGGAGGTTGTCCACAAGAGTGGTTCACCTCACTACTGAGCTGGCCCAAATTAAGGTCCTCCTCCAGTTCTTTCAGGCTGATGGTGATTGCGGCGTGGCTCTCCCTCCCAAGCAGGATGAAGCATCAGTCAATGATGACAATGCCATTTCGGTGGCGGCCTCTGGGACCCATTTATGTGAGGACCTTCCGGAGCTGGGCTCCGGGGCCTCTGGATCTGACTCCATTGCCTCCCAGGAGGATACGGGGGAGTCTGTGACAGCCACCATTCGAACGGCTCTTGCCCGTTTAGAGATTGGTGTTCGTCAGGCCTAGCCTGCAGCTTCCAGTGCCTTCTTTAGGCGCAGTAGATCAGAGACTGCATAGGCGCCGTCCACGCGAGCTGTCTATGCTAACAAGTGGGCGGTCTTTGCGACCTGTTGCCGTAATAAAGGGCAGAACCTGGTGCAGTGCTCAGTCTCTGACATACTGACCTTCCTGCAGGCATTACTGGATCGGGGACGGTCTCCATCTACCTTGAAAGTGTATGTGGCTGCCATTTCCTGTTAGCATGTCGGGCTGAATGGTTGTTTGGTGGGCCGAGACAAGGACGTTGTACTGTTTTTGAGAGGTGCTCGGTGTTTGCACCCACCCAACCGCCCTGTGGCACTGGCGTGGGACCTTTCTCTGGTGTTTGAGGGTCTTCGGTCCCTCCCATTTGAGCCCTTGGCATCTGGGGACCTCAAATGGCTCTCACTGAAGACGGCATTCCTTTTGGCGATGGTTTCCACAAAGCGTGTGGGGGAATTGCAGGCTCTCTCGATAGCCAAGCCCTGATCATATATCAATGCCAGGGCATCCTTCCGAAAGACGAATAGCCTTTTTGTTTGCTATCGGGCTCACGGAAAGGTTAGGCACTTTCTAAGCAGCGACTTGCACACTGGGTTGTGGATTTGATCTCCAAGGCTTATGCCTTGCAGGACCGGCCACTGCCGGCAGGAGTGAAGTGCCACTCTACAAGGGGCTTGTCGACCTCGTTTGCTGCCAACGGGGTGCCGTTGGATGTTATATGCCATGCGGCCTCCTGGAAATCACCTAGTACCTTTACTCGGTTTAACAGGGCGAATGTGTCTGTGCCCCATCGCCTTCAAGGAATTCTGGAGCAGCATACCTCTACATCACATTAGGGTGGGTCGTGTAGGGGTTGTCCCTTGAATGTTGCGATTCCTTGTGACCTTGTTGACATAAGACATCCAGTGCTTGAGCACTGCCTCTGGTGGTCAGTTGGGATTGAATAGAATAAAAGTTACTACTCCCGGAAGACCGCCAGAGTGCTTGGTCCCTCGGAGTCATTGCTTCTCGCGAGAAGGTTGAGGGATTGAACGCCGGGTGCCATGTGACTATAGAGAGTCATGTGGGTCCCCGGCAGGTCACAGGTGACTTTGTTGTCATTAGTACTCGACCTGCGCATGCGCAAGAATGATCATCCAGTGCTTGAAGTACCACCTCAGGCGGTCATCCGGGATTCATAGAACCGCAGTTACACTAGCAACTTTCATTTTTAGTTATACTTCAACAGGTTTTCCCCTTGCTGTGGAGCACAGCACGAAATTAATAATATTTAAATTTCCAAGTTTTATTGAAGTAACGGAATTATTCTACCGCGGCAGCGCAGTTATGAATGGCATGTAAAAGATTAGTCTTTTTGCCCTCCAGCTTTGTCCGCGTGCGCAAAATTTCCTTAAGTAAACAATAACATGCAGGTGGTCTATATTTGTATATCTCAATATGATTGAGTCAGTGCCTCACCAGCTTTGCACGTCACTGCTAATATATATTGTTAAATTTGCCACTAAAAGCCTAAAAATGTCACCAGATGCTCAAACTATTTACATTTTGAATCTATTGCTTTGATTTTATAATTTCTGCCTGGTGAGAGGTTATGCAGGTGTGTGCTGTAATTTACCTTCCACGTTGCAAAAGCCAGCTAAGACACACACCCTTGTTGTTGTTTTTTCTATTATTTTCACAGCTATAGAGAAATCTAGTAGCTTAGCACTTTTTACGGCAGTGTTTTTTTGAAACAGTTCAGACTCGGCCAGATGACACAGACCGCTATCCTTTCAGACAGTCTGTCTCTGATTGAATAAAAAAATGCAAACACAAAATGATAGATTTCAGGGACTTGAAGGTCCTGTGACCTTAAACAGTCTGTTCATCCTCAAAAACCCACCAACATTTACTCAGCGTATAGTACTAAAATTATAATCAGTCACGTGTTACAAAAAGTCCAAAATAATAGAAGAAAATCTGTCAGGAGAAATACTTTTCACAGTAAACATTCTTTCTGCATGGATGACAATTCAATACATATTTCAAAAATGTGAAAGGACTTCATGTTCCACAAAGAATGCTTCATGTTTAGATCTTCATAATACATGTTTACAGGCCAAGATAGAGAACAGTGAGGAAGCAGCTTTGCACTGAGTCTTAAAAGGAACTAGCAGAAAAATGAGGAAGCGTGAGAAGTCACAACTTTTTAAAATGTTATCCAGGACTGGCGTGGAAAACAGGGTCTTTTGTAAAACTATTTGACAGACTGATGAGAGACCAGCAGTGAAATAAATGTCATAATAATCACACAAGGAAGACTTCAGTTTCAATTGCATTGTGTTGTCAGAGGAGATTGGGCTGCAGGAGAAATGTGGTGAGATTCAGCATGTAAAGACACCCACACAACAATCATCCTACTCTTTCACTCGCGCTCTTCACCTTAAACACTGACACGAAACTGTAAGCACACATGTGCAGAGACACAAACAAATGGTAGACAAATATATTACAAAACTAGTGTAAATATGTAGCAGCAGGTGATGTTTCATCATAATTAATAGAGAGCGAATAGCTGAAGGAAATGAGTTTGATTCAACTACAGCATAAAAACAAACACGGACATTTCACACATCAAACTCATACCCAGAAAAATACATGTAAACACAGAGTTCTGACTTTATTCCTATCTTATTTTCATATAAAGGTTCCTGTATGTAAGCATAAGAGATAATCACAAACAGATAAAGGATGAGATGCAGATTAGCTTTGACTTTTTTCTGACTGAGTGATTCTCCGTGGCCACAGAAGAATGGAAACAAAAACTGGATTTCTGGGGGAAGTGTTCTGTTTAAATTTCAGAAATGCTCAAATTGGTTTCAGATAGGTTTTGAATTTTAAATTTAAAATTTTTGAACGCAGTTGTTATTCAACATTCACAGCCTAATTTTACGTCCTAGGTTTCCTATATTTTGTTTCACATCATGCTCTTAATTTGCTGATATATCAAATCTTTGTTGTTCAACATAAATAAAAAAATACAATTTTCAACTGAAACCCGATCGCTACATGCTGTAAAAAATACCTATAATATATTTTTAAACTTTTTAAAAAATCATAAGTTTATATATAGTAAAAGTATGTCACTGAACAATTCTGAAAACCCCGTTTGATGATGATGTTATGCATACTGTAGGTTCATGCACAGTGATTGTAAATGTCTGGTTTTAACTGTGTTTTTGACCTTTTACAATGATTTTAACAGTGAGAGTATTCTGCGTGTGGCTCCCTGCTCAGATATCTCCAGAAAGCTGTCTATGTGTAGCACAGAGAGCAGCTGAAACACTAGTCTATATATTTTATGAGATCCATAGCAAAAACCTAAATATGTGAAGCAGAAGAACTACTTTCTCCATAAATTTTCTCTGCACATTAGGCTGTGAATTAAATGGACCTTCACTGATGATAAAGCTAAGCTTAGAGGACATGACGAATGTATCTTTTTTCAAAGTGACATATTGTCATTTTCATAAAATAGTGGACAAAGTCTTTTTTTTTTTTGACATAAGTAATTTTGGCAAAAAATATATATATTTTTTTAAATTGCAGTTTCTTTCCTAAAGATGTCGTAGGCAAAAAATTACTCATTCTTTGCCTAAGGTCATTATTTTAGGAAGGTGACAATATGGAGATAAAATATCTAGTAGATTGGGATTGCAGCTTTATATACATTGAAGATAAATCAATTATTTTGTACACTATAAAACTACAGATTTTGTATGGAGTCAATTACTCAGTAAATATCCTGGGTTTCCTTAAGGCCACCACATACCCAGGTATACTGTGTGTTCGGTTGAGATACCATAGTCTACATTTCTAATGGTAAATTCATATCATTTCCCACAATTCAATTGGATACTAGCAAGTTTGATGAGCTAGTTGTGCGTGTGATTGCATGTGTGACATTTGTTGTGAAATGCTGCTATATAAAATTGAAGTGAATTATCCTATATGTGACATTCCCTTCATTGACTCTAATATAATCTAGGACTGTTACTCTTTTTTTTGCAAAAGTCTAATGTTCATTGACGCTGAGCAGTATCATGAAGAAAAGATCCTGATTGGTGCATCCCTGATCTCTAAGACTAAATGTCTCATTCATACATGCAGAAACTCTGTTCTCTCTTGAACACAAAGCAGATGCTCTGTGCAATAACTCTCAAAACTGAGTCAAGCTTTCCAAACCTGAATGTTCAGGCAGCAAGCAAAGCATTGTGTGCCTAAACTATGATTCCACATCTGCCTTTTTTTTTTTTAACAAGCATGTTAAGCCATTGAGCAGACGGTGCTGAATAGAGTCAGCCACTCAGCTGCAAGACAACAATGTTTTAAGTGGCATGTGTGCACACCTGCACACAGCTCAGCAATGAACGACAAAGATCTGCGTGCAGCCACCATTATTCATTCTCTCGTGCTCTTTGTGTTGTGATTGTGCCCCAACGCAGAAGCAACCTCAGATCAATAACCTAATTAGCCATAAAGCATATGCATTGTGGTCATACATTATGCGCCCGGCATCTACTGGCACCGTCTCGCAAAAATTACCATATAAATAAAAGGCGGTCGTTTATTACGCTAAGAGCTGTGGTGGGAAACTTGGCATACTACTGAGGTTAGGAAAGATTACGATGTTAGCTGCAATGCAAATTAGAAAAGTGAAACATTACGAAAGGTCAGAGAATGGAGCTAAACGTTCCACGAGCTACTGGAGTGAGAACATATACTGTGACTGCAAGTCAGCAGGTCGGTCAGCTGAGGAGACCCCCATCATGGTCTCTTTCTACTCTTTGTGTTCAGATGGAAAGCAAGTAATCCATAGTAAAAACCTAAATATGTGAAGCAGAAGAACTACTTTCTCCATAAACTTTCTCTGCACACAATTAAATGGACCTTCACTGATGATAAAGCTAAGTTTAGAAGACATGACGAATGTATCTTTTTTCATAGTGACATATTGTCATTTTCATAAATGACAATATAAATGGACAAAGTCCATAAAATAATGGACAAAGTCTTTTATTTCTGACAAAAGTAATTTTGGCAAAAAATAAAAAAAAATAAAAAAATTGCAGTTTCTTTCCCAAAGATGTCTTAGGCAAAAAATTGCTCATTATTTGCCTAAGGCCATTATTTTAGGAAGATGACAATATGGAGATAAAATATCTCCATAATCAGCCAGATGAACTAACAGGTGGAGCACTGTCTGAGCCCATAAGGTAATATTAGTGTGTGTGAGGGCACCGCCCTACCCCTGTGAGTGAAACACTCATTATCAAACGCTCAAGGTGAGGAAAGAAACTACAACCTGGTAGTTTGTAACCAGATTGTAGGATGAGTTCCAGCATTTGAAAACAGAAAACAGGATGAAAGATCCTGAAAATTATTAAAAATGACCTTTAAACTAATGCAGCCAAAATACCACCTCATCCGACTGCCAAAACCCGCAGTGATGACTCATCCGAGAGATCACAAAAGACCCCAAACAACTGCTGACCTCACTTGCCTCAGTTAAGGTCAGAGGTCATGTCTCCACAATTAGAAAGAGTCTGCATGGCAGAGTTCCAAGACAAAAATCACTTCTGAGCAACAAAGAACTTTAAGGCTCATTTCAGTTTTTCCAGAACATCTTGATGATCCCCAACACTTCTAGGAGAATGTTCTGTGGACTGATGAGACAAAAGCTGAACTCTTTAGAAGGTGTGTGTCCTGTTACATCTGGTGTAAAAGTCACACTGCATTTCAGAGAACGAACATCATACCAACAGTAAAGCATGGTGGTGGCAGTATGATGAGCTGGGACTGTCCTGCTGCTGCAGGACCTGTGAGACTTGCTGTGATAAACGGAACCATGGATTCATCCTGAAGGAGAACGTCCAGCCATCTGTTCATTACCTCAAGATGAAACCAACTCGGCTTCTGCAGCAGGACAATGATCCACAACAGACCAGCAAGGATGACTGAAGAAAATCAGAATGAAGACTTTGGAGTGACCAACTCAATGTCCCGACATGAATCCTATTGAAGCAACATTTCCACCAGTCAGTAGTTGTTTTGTTTTCTACAGTGATTTCTTTAGCAAATGGTCATAAACGTCTGGTCCACTGATGAACATTTGGTTTGAGTTTAAACCTACCGGTTGACTGCGCTTTCTTAGGTACAAGACTTCTTCCCAACTGGCGTCACGGTAGAAATCTGACTGCATATAACTAGGATCAAACTCAAGGTTAAGTCTGCTTCAGTAGAACTCTAGTTCATTTGCTTGGAAATTCCAATTCGTTTGGCAATGTGTGGACACACAATCAAACTCTGATGCAGACCAAAAAAATTAACTCCAGTCCACCTACAAACCCGGGATTCAGTTCAATTGAAGTGAACTCAGATGCGGTTCAACTCAAAGCATACATGAACGCCAAGCGGATCAGAGACCAAAAGCAGGAAGCGCACTACAGCGCTTAGCATTCTGGGTAAATACTAAAACAAAACATGTGGGTCTAGCTCCAGCAAGGGAAATGGCTCACGCTCAGCCCGTTGTTGAAGAGGGGTTTTCTGGCACTTTTGCTAAAGACAAAAGAGAAATTCTTCAACTAAAATCTGATGTCACTCCATTTTTGTTTACATTTCGTGAAGAAGGAAGTTGCCCTTAGTGTCTTGTTTGTCATTTCCCTCCGTGGTTCTCGCTGCAGCGCCACCACAGACGAGGGGCGGAACAGGTTACTCAAAGGGTTTGGTTGGTTTGACACTGTCCAGTGACAAGGAGAGCACACCATACTATTGGGTGTGAAAACACTAACATGCTGTCTACATGACTGGACTGATCTGAATATATGTCTGTATCTAGTTTGTCTTGTATCTTGAAATGACGTGTTGTGCATGAGGTCTATTTAAATCAACTTAACCAAACTGAATGACTCACTCTGTTTGGCTTTCTGCTATTTTTGCTTCTCTTTGCATGTTGAAGCTTAAACTTGAATCCTAATGTGGATCAGGAGTGTGTGAGTTAAACACCACCACCATAAACATGTACAAAAGTGTAAATCCTAAAGATAATCTTCTGCACATGATTTTCGGACCTAGCTCAACACCCTAGAGACACACTGCTACACAACACCAACCTGATCTCTCCATGGCAACACACACATGGTAACACAAGTCTATTTCAGAGGAGTGCAGAGTAGCTCTTCAAACAGCAGACAATAAAACAAGCAGAACAGCGAGTGGTTATCAAAAGAGCTTCAGGTTCATATACTTACTATCCATGTGTGCCGTCAGCTGCAGCAAAACAAAACACTCTGCACCTTCCAGGCTGGAAAGTCCTTAGCCTTTATCAGGCATCTGCAGCAAGGCCACTCCTTCGTCACATACAGAGGATGTGAGCTGGGGATCTACCCGGGCTCTGACATTTAATTGTTCAGTGAGATGTGTTTACTTTGAAGGTGTTGGCTGCGCTCACAGACTCCAGTGCAGAAGTCAATGGAAACAGGGACGCCTAATGAGAGAAAAACAAACGGAGGCCCATGTAGCAACAGCACAGAGATGACCGATAGAAAGTTTAAATCAGCATAATGTTCCTCCTGGCACAGAACCACAAGTCAATTAGGCCATAAGCAGATCTGTCTGCATCAATTGTTCCAAGCTCCAGCATTCAACATTATCTCAGCCAACACAAACAAGCTACTGATCGGATGAAGTCCGTTTTTTTTTATAGCGAGCCAACAAGCAAATTATCTCGGTATTTTCCTTAAATTGCCCAGCTGAAAAAACAGAGATCCTGAGACAATACATTATCCCAGTGGTAGGAAAACTGCACATGCAATCAGAACAAGATTTGGGTGGATCAAGAACAATAAAGCAGCAAACTGACAAATTAAGAAACAGAAGATTTTATTTCACCCTTATGTAAAGTAATATCTTAAAAACCCTCCCATGTTTCAGGGAAACCAAATCCCTCACTTTAAAAGCTTTACCACACTCAACTACCACAGCCTGGAAACAGGACTAAAGACACAAAGTTCTGTTTAAATGAGAGCTTACAACATTAATGTGCTAACCCATAAGATTAGTTTGAAAATTTTAACACGATAATATTACAAAGCACAGATTAATCAAACTACTTATTATGACCTAAAAGCCTCTCTACCACTGAGGGTTACCTTGTTCACAGCAATGCATTATGGGTCAGACACACTGTGAGTGACAAACAACAGCAAATTTTCTGTGACAGCAGTCAGCAGCAAAAGTTGAACCTTTTTCAACTTTCTTGTGTTGTGTCACCACCCTGCATGTTCACATCTACATGTAGTAGCTCTACATTTCTCATGCAGGAGTTCTGGTGGTCACTCAGCTGGATGAGAACCAGAGACCGTCGCTTCGT
>CAEFZX010024286.1:0-11255 GCA_903066825.1 Alfaro cultratus
CAGACAGACTACTGGTAAATGTTAATCATCCAGCACTTAATGAAGGCTCTGCTGCTCTTTTATTCCCAGCACTCTAAGGAGGCTGTTTGTTATTTTCATTTCCTCCATCCTGTCATCTTGTTCCTCTTGCCACCTCGTCACATTACTTTCCTTGGTTTTACCCAGTTCCTTATATTCTCCTCGTGTCTCTGGTTTTACTTTGCTTTTGGATTTTTTTTTTTGTTCCCCTGGACTTTTGCATTCTGTTTTTGTTCTTCATTTTTCAACACCACCAGACATCTAATGTCTGCTGCATTTGAGTCCACACTTCAACCACATACCATGACAGAATCCATTAATATTTTAGTAGTCACTTCATAATTTAGGAAAGTCTCCTGATAAGGTGGGACTCAGAACCACAATCAATGTGGAAAAATGTAATACAAAGTTTTCAAATGAAGATATGCTATGTAATATTTTTGACTGTTCATCTTTATATTTACAATGCCAAATTGCAAAGATGGAATAATTCATACTATAGTTTAAGTACATGCATACAAAATGGCTTGTTTACCCTCATAGATGGAAATATGAAGGGATAAAATGGGTTCAAAATGAGGCCACAAAAGTTTTCTTAAGCTCCCATTAAAATAGTTCAATGACATTGGAATGGATATATGATTTAAATTTTTATTGGTGGGTTGGGAATAACTTTCCAATTGATGACTCAGCCTGTGCTAAACTTTATTATTGACCTTGAATTTGACTCCAAGTTTCACACACGTTTCACTCCTAGTGCATAAACTAGATTCAGTCCAGTTTATAAAAGTAATTTCTTCAAATTCCCCTATTAAGCTTTGCTAACACACACCAACCAAAACTCTGTATCTCTGTATACTCTACATCACAGGTGTCAAACTCGAGGCCTGAGGGCCAAATCTGGCCCGCTGTAGCTTTTTATGTGGCCCACTAGACTCCAAATTACATGAATAATTCCCTCCTGTTTTTCACAAATCTATAAAATTTGCACAAAATCACCAAATCTCTGCATTTTTCCAGAATTCACTCCAAATTTTCTTAAATTTGGTCAAAAACATTGAGTAATAAAATGTCACATTTAACATCATACATAAGCACAAACGCCGTAAAAATTTCTATCAAACATTTCTAAATTGGCAACACAAAATGTGCAATTTTGATTGCAGAAAAACAGTAAAACAATCATAAAATCCTGAAGGAACAGCTATTTATTGATATTTTAACAACTGAATTGATTTTATTAATGTGGCACAACCGGTCCTTTAAGAACATTTCGTTTTTTTATGTGGCCCAAAATGAAAACGAGTTTGACATCCCTGATTTAGATGATAAATTTTATCATTAAGGACACAACTTAGATACATCACAGACAAAGTCATATATAATTGTTAATTTTAGATTCAATGATTGTCACTACATGAAAGTTCAAACAAGGTATTTACAGTTTTTCTTGCTGTCTGATATTACTTCAGTCGAAATGTAACAGGATAAATGTTTCTGCCAGATATTACCAGCAGACCCTCACAACATGTTTGGGCCTGCCAGGTCTGACCGGCATCCTCTCCCACCATCGGAGGCAACTCACCACCAAGTCTTGGTCAGTGGACACCTCTGCACCTCTCTTCGCCCACGTGTCCGAGACATGCAGTTGCAGATCAGATGAAGTGACAAAAAAGTTGATAATTGAACTGCAGCCCAGAGTGTCCTGGTGCCAAGAGCACATATGGGCACCCTGACCCCTGAACATGGTATTTGTTATGGACAATCCGTGACGAACACAGAAGTCTAGCAAAAGAAAAATTCTCGGGTTCAGATCAGGAGGATCATTCCTCCCAACCACACCCTCCATGTCTCACTGTCATTACCCACATGAGCATTGGAGTCCCCTGGAAAAACACTCTCCAGTACCCCCTCCAAGGACTCCAAATAGGGTGGGAAATCTGAACTGCTGTTTGGTGGATAAGCACAAACAATCAGAACCCATCCCCCCACATGTATGCAGAAGGAGGCTACCATCTCATTCTCAGGGGTGAAACCCAACATACAAGCACCAAGATGGGGGGCAACAAGTGCACTGAGTTCAGGGGTTGCAGGAATAGGAGGAACAGGAAGTACAAGAGGGAATGGTGGTACCAGTGGGTCAGGAGGCACAACAGGTGGAGGAGGTATGGGCGGAGCAACACTGCAGCTTTACAAACTATTCTGGTAAGGAAATCATTTTTGATAACTATTTTTCTTCATTCTGTTGTAGTGAAGTTCTGAGATGTTTTATGGAACTTTTACATTTGATCACAGTCTACACAACAATTTTATAATTTTCTCATTGAAACAAAAATCCTTTTCACAATTGGTACTTAATTCTTCAACGTGTTTTCTCCAGAGGACTGCAGAGCTTGTGATGTCTTCTTTATTGCGTCCCATGGTGTTTCTGCATCCTTTGCAGCCTGATATCCTTTATATGCACCAAACCCTGCTCCTGTAGCTGCTCCTACTCCTACTGCTGCTGTACCCAATACTACTGCTGCCTTGACAGCAGTTGGTCCAGTGACCAGCACTCTAAGGAGGCTGTTTGTTTGTTTCATTTCCTCCATCCTGTTATCTTGTTCCTCTTGCCACCTCGTCACATTACTTTCCTTGGTTTTACCCAGTTCCTTATATTCTCCTCGAGCCAGCACTCGAGGAGAATGCTATCTAGAAGGAATAGCAACAACTATTCCTTCTAGATATGTTGTTGCAGCTGGTGTTGCATATGTTGTTGCTCCATGTATTATTCGTCCAACTTCTTGGACTGTTGAAATACACTGAACAGCTTCTTTAGCCATGGCAGTTGCACCAAAAAGTTCTCCCAACATTACACCTGTTGTAATACCTGCTGTTTTATTTAAAATGTCACACTCTGCTTCTAGCTTTCTGCACGATTTCCTCTTTTGACATATTTTCTGAGGACTGTGCAGTACTCTTCTCTTCCTGTTGTGTCATTTCCTCCACTGCTATCAGCATCTTATTTGTGTAGCAGTTTCCATTGTTTGCCTTCACAATCTCTTCAACTGATTTGAATATCTCTTTCACCTGGTAGGCGTTGCTCCTGTACATCTCATCTGAGGGATTTTTCCAGCAATTATTATCTATCACATGGTACCGACCACCACATTTTTTTACTACGTCATTCAGAAAGCTATTTGGCCTCACAAAATCTTTGATTTCCTGCCCGCCTTGGAGCTCATCACCATGAGTAAAGCCAACTGTTGAAAATCTGAAGACTTTTTCAGAGAAGTATTGGGTTATTTTGTTGATGACATCATTTTCCTGATCTGTAAATTTTTCTTCTTTTTAAGCACAATGAGGAAAGCGTGCGGCCCAGGTGAACACTCTGTGATACATTTCACTATTTCAGATCTAAGAGTTTCTTCAGGTTTGTTTGTATCAAAGAATCCAGATGTGTCAATCAAAGTGGTTTGTCCTCCATTGAGTGATTGAGTTTTTGCTTGACATGCATTTTCAGCAGAGACTGAATCATAGCAGACAGTGAACTCTTCTTTTCCAAATATAGTGTTTCCAAGGCTGCTTTTCCCAGCTCCAGTTTTTCCAAGGATCACGATTCTTCTCATGTTGGGAGCTGGGAAATAAAAACATCTGATTAATTTACATAGCATGCTAGCAGTTTTGCTAGCAGTTTTGCTAGCATGCTATGTAAGGGAATAAAACAGAAGTGAAAAAGTAGAACATAAAAATGGAAAATCTCTCATGTTTTTCTGTCTTCCAAGATCAGATGAATAATTTGAAACCCAGGTCTTTTTTTAGACTAGAAAGAGTAACGTCAGACAAAGTGAATGAGTATAAAGAACTTTTGCAAACTTTTGCTTTCAGATAATCAGTCTAGAAAAGATTCAGACATGTAATTACCAGTAGATACTTTCCATGTTTGATTTTTGTTGTAGAGGGTTTTAATGTTTCACATGATCTAAGCTGAAATGCTACAGCTAGATATATTAGGAAAAGATTTATTGTTTAAGCTGAACTTTATTTCCTAGTATTTTACCAAAAAAAGAATAGTTTTAAAAATTACTAAGTCTTTAGCTTTTTAAGTATAATGGATTAATTAGTATTACTCCTAATTTTATTAGAAATGTGATAAGAACTTAGTTATGCTTATTTTAAAAATAGTCAGCCTACAAAGATTACTGGACAATTTACTCAAGAGTATAACAAAAGTAATTCAAGAAGAATAAGAGCACATTACATGATTTTCTAGACGCAGGTCTCAAGAAAAGATAAGTAAAGCAAGAGAAAATTTCACAAATCATCTTAAAATCTTGCTGCTCATGAATAAGTTGCTGTCTCTTATGAACAAGTTGAAAGTGAAAGTGTATCATGTTACAGCTCATCATGGAAAAATCCATTTGTGTGTTTACGAAAACAACAGTATAAAGGGTGCAGCCAAGAGGAACTAGAAGTTAGTTCACATTCTGCATGAGGATGGAGGACCTTTATCAATACCCTGTTTTCATCGAGTGTCCAGATGTTCTCTCAGAACAAAATAAGAAGAAAGTTGAAAATTATTTTCAGATTAAACGCAAGTCAGGCGGAGGAGAGTGTGGACCAGTAACAACTGCGGCTGATGAGGCCTACAGTATAGCTTTCAAACATCAAAGAGGTAAAGTAAAATACTGTCTATTAGTTCCAGGTGTAAATTACTTATTTCAAGTGTAAATTGCCTTGAAAAAAAGTCAATTTAGTGATTGGAACAAACTTGAAGGATGACAGAGACAATAACAAATGAGCACAGATGATCTAGGAGTTTTTTCTGACTTTTTTTCTATACTAACTTTATCTTTAGTTGTTTGGCATCTATTTAATTCAGGAAGGTTTAAAGAAAGTAATTTTGTGCAAAATGCATGTGTAAAATCCCTGGTTGTAGTAACAACCTTCTCAGCATGTCAATGTTCTTCTTAGGCCTCTAACGATCCATCATTGGATCCAGGTGCGTTAAACCAGGGAGAGAACTAAAACATGCAGGATGACGGCCCTTGAGGACCCACTTTGGGGACCCCTGCTCTAAATGTTACTCAGAGGGAAAAAACTCAGAGAGCTAGCTCCGAGGGGCTTAGTGTACCATGCTGGCAAAACACTCAGGTGTTGAAGTGCTGGCAGTCAGCTTCTCTTAAGCTCCAGAAGATCATGAGATGATTGAAGACAGGTGTGTAGAAACACGGGCAATCCTCTCCAGCAAAGCAGCCTCTGGCGCCATCTGGTGGACAATTGTGAAGTCATAAACAAGGCGGAACAAAAGGAAAAAACAAAACCCTGGAACCCAAGAATGACTTATGTTATGTTTATGACAGTCTCGTGTCACTCTTATGCAAACACCTTCAAATAAAGTGTTACCAACTTTTTTCAGCTTTACATCACGTTATACTGTTATTCCCTCAATAAAAACCTGGAGCGTTACCTTGTTCCTTTCATGCATGTTTGAGAAATCCTTGAATCTCCCATGGCAACCAAAAAGCTGTGAAACGCTGATAAAATATTGTTATAAGGTTATAAGGTGAAATTGTCTGCACATTTTAAATGATACTTCTTTTTCACCTGTGGATGAACTGTTGTAGCAACCGTACAACAGTTGATCGTACAACAATTTGGTTGTAATTGTTTCATGTACACCTTATTAAATCTGAAATTATGATTATCGGTTTTGTTGTAGACCAGCAGGAAGTCCTAATGAGATGTGAGCACATGGTGGAGCTGCCCTCAGGTCCTCTGGTCTTAATTGTCACAAACAAACCTCTATCTTCTGACTCTTCCAGCACCAGCGTGTCCACAGCTCCAGAAGAGGTTTGTAGGACTCAACAGTATAGTCTTTCTTCACTCTCAAATCTTCTTGACCAACATGACCAGTACAGGCCTCTAGAAACCTTGTGAACAGTTGATCTTCTAGAGTTCAATATAATGGTAATGAAATGATCGCTAAGATATGATAAGACATAATATAAATATTAATAGAAGATTTTAAAAAATCTGGAAATTTGTTTTTTGGTGCAGATGTTTGGCAGTGTGAATATGATATTTGCTCATCATTAGGTTCTACCAAATTTTGTGTTGATAAAGTGTTTTATTATCTCTGTATACCTTATTTTCATCATTACTGACTCAAGACTTACATAAATAAACCATGTACACTAGAGAGCTGTGTCAACCGAAAATGACTGGGATTGCATCAATACTGGTAACAGATGTCTTCCTGATGGTAAGTCACACTCATTTATTTTTTCTAACTCTTTCCTTTTCAGAATACAATATTTGAAGGCCTACCTGAGAGTTTATAATACCAAAGTATTGTAAACTCAGCTAATAGAATATTTCTGTTCTATAACCAAATAAATGGTGAAGCAAATATACCAATGTCAACAAGGTTACATGGACCAAACCCTACTTTACAGCAGTACAGAGTCCAAGAAAACACAAAAAGAAAAAACAAACATCGCAGTCTGAGGCAGACTGCTGTAAAATATCCCAAGGGCGGTGTGCCTGTAATGTTTTCTGTTTGACAACTGTCTGTGTCTGATAATCAGCTTTGAATACAAAGTTTGACTTTGTTCACCAAACATTCATCATCTTGATTTTGTTCACATCTTTTGAGTGTTATAGTACTGACGGACATTTTTATTTTTTTAGAGAGAAGAGTTGTGATCCTCGGGAAAACTGGATCTGGGAAAAGCAGTCTCGGAAACACCATATTTGGAGAAGACAAGTTCACTGTCTGCCCTGGTGTTAACTCTTGTCAAAGTCCATGTCAGGCAAAAACTGATTCACTCAATGGGAGAAAAATTACTTTGATTGATACACCAGGCTTCTTTGATACAGAAATGCCTGAAGAAAATCTGAAGGATGAAATATTGGAGTGTATCACAGAGTGTTTGCCTGGGCTGCATGCCTTCCTCATTGTACTTGAACTAGGACGTTTCACAGACCAGGAAAATGACATTATTCAAAAAATTACTGAATGCTTCTCTGAAGAAGTGTTTAGATATGCAACAGTAGTTTTTACTAATGGTGAGAAGCTCCCTAAAAGGCAGCATATCAAAGAATATATTAGCCAAAACGAATCTTTGATGGAAATAGTAACAAAATGTGGAGGTCGGTGCCATGTTGTAGACAATGAACACTGGAACAACCATCCTGTTGAGACATATCGGAACAACAGCTTACAGGTGAAAGAGATACTTAAATCAATTGAAGAGACGGTGAAAACAAACGATGGAAAGTACTATACCAACAATTTTCTGCAAAGAGTGGAGGAAATGAAACAACAGTTTCTTCAGGAAGAAGAACAAATTCTTCATGAAGAACTGGAAGTTTTTGAAGAACTGGAAGGTGATGAAGAACTGGAAGGTGATGAAGAACTGGAAGGTCATGAAGAACTGGAAGGTGATGAAGAACTGGAAGGTCATGAAGAACTGGAAGTTTTTGAAGAACTGGAAGGTCATGAAGAACTGGAAAGTGATGAAGAACTGGAAGGTCATGAAGAACTGGAACAACAAGTTGCAAAAGAAGGAACCATGAAGAGAGCTAAAAGAAGAGTTTGTGAGATTTTAAAGAAAATAAAAGGTATTACAACAGATCTATTATTGAAAGCCTTTCTTGGTACAGTAGCAGCTGGTAAGGCTATTCTTGCATGTATAGCAGCTTTCCTAAAAGGCAAAGGAACTGAGGTTCAACAGAAGATGAAAAAATTGTTGGAGCCGCTGGTTTCACAGTAGCAGCAGCAGCAATGGCAGGTTTAAGACCTTCTTCCACTAAACAATAATCTGGCCTTAAGCTTTGGGAAAATAATGTAATTATGAGATAAGATTTATTGGGAATTATAACATGTTTTTCAGACAGCTGATTTACTAATACATTTGTAAGAATGCCTTAATTTGAAAAAAGTCAAAATACAAAGGTTATTTTGACATTTCATTAGTTTTTTGTGGTTTATATTATTTTAGTTGACTCATATCACTAAGAAAAATATGTATTTATAAAATGTTGCTTTGTAATCAGGAAGTGGTTTAGTTCCTTTCTGTTTTTTGTGACGCTACTTGTTCTGACATCAGACACCAAACTAAAACCAAAAAGCATCAAAACGAGGATTGTTGTCCCAATCAGTGGATTCTGAGAAACAAGAGGATATTATTTTGTTTGTTTTCGTAACTTCAGGCCTCTATTGCCACGTTCCAAAGACATCATAAAAATTGTTTGGGTGACTTTCTGTTGTGATTTAAAAGATTTTTCCCATACCTTGAAGACTATTAATCCTGGTTGGAACAATAAGATTCATTTTTGTGAGCAGAGAGTCGAAGCTTTTCATCTTCCTCAGTGTGATCAAGACTAGGAGAAGCCATGTTGAATTTTCTTTTAAGCAACAGCCCCCCCTTCTTGATATTTTATTTTTGTGGTGGAAAGCTTTGTTCCCACCTCAGGATCTAGCTAAAGTATGAGATGAAAATCTTCATTCATGCTTAAAAAATTGGATTTGAAACCAAATTATGAATATTTTTATCCCAGGTTTCAGGGTGGAAACATCTAAATACCTCAATCTGATAGAACTCACTGAGAATCACAAATGGTAGCCATTGTTTAAACCTGAATCTCGAATGACTTAACAAGAGAACTTATCTGTCATTGTAAAAGGTGAAATATAAATTTTATATTTAATACTAAATACTTAAAAAATGTATCAAGTATATCTGCCATATTAAGGCTCAATAATGTGTGATCTGCATTTAGACTTATTACATTTTAGCAATTTCATTTTGGTTCAATATTTGGTTCTTCATAAATAATTAGTTTTGATGTGTTTAGAATGAAAATGATAATGTCTTGTTTATACTGAATATTTAGATATATGATTTATGTACTTGTTCATCTTGAAATGTTTTTTTTTTCAATCAGATCTATTAAATCAATTGTAATATTCATTGCAATAACTTTACATCCACTTCCAGATTCTATCTGTCCTGGTAAAGATAAAGGGATTGATCTGTGGCATTTGTTCATAATTTTCAGTTATGAATTGACAGAACCAGGTAGTCAATATTATTAATATAACGTATATATCCTGTGTGATTTCTTTTGTGTATATCTCAGTGGTTAGCACTGAAAAATTCTTATGAAAAATTCTTATTTGAATTTTGTTTTTGAAAAAATCTGAGAAGTCATTCCAGGACTTGTTGGATAAGAGTTCAGGACGGACAAGAAGAATGCCAACCTGTCAACAACAGTAGAAAAAGTCCAGGTATTATAAAATTGTTTACTCATGATATCAAACAGTTATGACTGCTATGAAAGTCCAAATTCGCTTAATCCTGAATTTAATTGTTTTTGAGAGTTATAGCTGTGCCACATCTTACATGTTTGTTCATTTACTTTTATTAATCTGTCTTTCTGTATTCCTGAAGAGATGGAACAAATGTAATAAATGTCAAGTATCGAAAACGTGTGGAGCTGAATTGTTTGAGATCATTTAAACTGAGCAGGATGACGACCTGAAGCATCCAGCCCAAGAATAAAGAGTTTCACCCTTCCAGGCTGTTGTTAGAGGGTTTCTACTGTCTGCTTTGATTTCTTCACATCTTCATCCTTAGATGACGAAGACTGGACAAGCAGGGAAAATGTTAGATGTGAGGCAAAAATGTCAACAACAAAGTTTAAGAAAGTATCTCTAAGAAAAAGTCTAAAGTCCCAACAAATCTAAAATTGTCATAATTTTACATAGCTTAGGTTCAATGTGCTTTTGGCAAGCCGTGTGTTCAGAACCAACTACATTTGTAGAATCTTGTAGAATCCTGAAGATTTTTCCCAACGGCTGAAGACAAAACAACTTGCTATCATCATTATAACTCAACTGGGAGACGGATTAGTCAAATTAAAGGATCTGATTAAATAAAATAAATCTACATATAGAAAACATGTCTTAAGTTAAGTGTTCTCTGAATATAAAGAAATTCATCCAGCTAGTTGGATGAAACATCACACTATCACCGGTTCACAAGAAAAAAATAAGAATTAATTTCAGCAATGCTTTTGGAAAACTATGAAACACCAAATTTTTAAGTTGACATTATGTCTCTGTAGACATAAACTCAGTTTTTTACATCTTTTGTGTTAATTTAGAGATGAGCAAATGCAGTTACTCTAATAGTATGACTGTTATGTTAGTTGTTTTATTTAACAAACATTATCTATAAGGAAGCATATAATTTCTCTAGATGTAAAGCTGTAACATTAAACTTCTAAAGTGCACAGTTTATTCCTCCCCCTTCAATATGTGACGGTCTCTCCTGGAACCTTTAAAAGGTTCTCAGGCCCCTGGGGAACCTTTTCACCTGAACACCAGGTACTGGAAGAGACAGCAGAGGTAAGGTACTTGTACTCTGTCACAATAAACTCAAACATTTTTGCCCTATTTCAAGGATTAGTCTCACTAATATATATATATTTGATCTATTTGTTTGTTTTGTTATCAGAACTGGTCATCAGTTCTGATGAGAGAAGCTGCTTAAGAAAACCCACAAACTAAGAAAAAAATACTTCAATCCTTTTCTCCAGGTAATTTTTTTTTCTCCATTTATTTTTAAGTGTATTGGAGTAAATAATGACAGAGAGGGTCATTACAGTGACAAAGAGAGAAAAAGAAGAAAACATCAGAGAATGTCTTTCACTTCATTTCTTTATTCTCTTGAGGTCGTTTGGTGTTTAAACAACATGGAGAATATTCTAATCATTTAAAAACACATCTGAACGTGTAGCAACTGAAGCATAATAGAACCATTTACTATCCATATATATATATGTATACATACACACACGCACGCACGCACGCACGCACGCACACACACACACACACACATACATACATACATACATACACACATACATACATATATATGAACAAACATCCAAACTTTGTAGAGGAATTGGATTGGATGATGATGAATGAATGAATTTCTTCTATTAATTTATCATTCATGGAAGATGAATTAGAAACAGTGGGGGTCTGCATCATGTCTATTATACTTTTAATTAGAACAATATTGTGTGGTTTTTTGTGTTATGGTTTTTCAAGAATTCATGCATACATGTAACATTGAAAGTTACAAGATTCAATTTTTACACTCAGATTATACAGGAAGCAAAATACAATTAATCAACATTACTCTCTTTTGGTTCCAGCACCAATCAGAATGGTCCTCCTGGGA
>CAEFZX010024291.1:0-10213 GCA_903066825.1 Alfaro cultratus
ATAAATCTTAATCTAGGAAGCACAAGACCTCAAAAATGAGAGTCTAGTGGTAAAATATGAGCTATGAAACTGTATTTACTATGTTACATGTTGAGATATGTCTGCAGTACAACCATATTCAATAAATTAAAATATACATCTCAAATTGTCCCTTTTGTCAGATTAAAAGCACCTTTTGAAAACAATAACCTTAATTATAAATTATATATTTTTCATTAAACTCCTATTTCTGTTGGTAATTATAGTTTTTTTATTGGTTTGATGCAATATTCTGATTTCAAATGTTATGATTTCATTAGTTATAAGTGAGAAATCATCATAATAAAAAAAAAAACAAAAGCTTTCAAACATCTGCATGTGTTCAGTTAATCTATATGATAAAGTTGCTCAAAGAAATTGAATTCTAAATAATATTCCAATTTATTGAATGGGACAGATATGGAACATGTTGGATTTACAAATACTGACATATTTTAGAAATCTCAGAGTTTCAGTAAAGATTTACACTCTAAGAAAACAGAGAAGAAGCTGCTGTTTGTTATGCTAACCTTGCTAACTCCGTTAATTGCTAATAAATGTCAATTCTATATGTATTTAGTCTTTGCTTTTACATGAATATTGCTCCTCATCTAAATAATTATTAACCACTTACTGCAGGAACACTAGGAAGCAATTTTTAGATGTGGTTGTCATGTTAACTTATATGTAAATTCTTGAGCACAAATCAGAACCAGCTAGCAGTATTAGCTAGCAGGACAAATCTCCACAAATAACATCTTCAGTCGCTATAGCAACATGATTCCCCCCCAGAATAATGTTGAATTCATACAAAGGCAAACAGAGTCGTCTTCTTCAATCAGGACACGAACGTAAAAACCCAATAAATGAACAAACACGTTACATCATCCCATAAAGATGAACTGAGTTTATGTTTTAAGTCTGGTGGAAAATCTTTTGGAGTTATTTTCTGTTCTCACTGCATCAAAGACTTTGACCGGGAATTTGTCACAACCTTTTGTTCTTTAATTTTTTTCATCCATTTTTGTTTCCATTCTGAATGTAAAATCTGAACACAACAACATATTGTACATACTCCCCCCAAGGAGAACCCAGGCCTGGCCTCGATCCGCTTAAACCAACAGTTTGCTTGGAGCGAAAACAAACCGTGTTGCGACACGACCGAGACATAACAAACAGGAACAAACCCACTAACATTTGCTCTCTGCGGTGTTTCGGTTCCAGTTCATTTCAAAATTCTCCCAAACTTCAGGATGGCAAAGTTTGCCAGAGTTTTTTTTTTTTTTTTTTTTGCCAACAGAGCAGTTGGTGTTTTGCTTTCGCAAATCCGCTGCGACAGAAACAGAAACGGGTCTGACAGAAAGTTCTGTTGTAACGTGTTTATTCAGAACCGGCTTTGACAGCAGAGTTTGTCAGGCGCAGAGAGAAAGAGGGAGACTCAAAGATGTTGTGAAATGGTTCGTTTTTTGTTTTTTTTTGGCTCTCCCATGTGGGGGGGGAAACGTTTGCCCCAGAGGGGTTGTTGTTGTTGTTGTTGTGGTGGTGGAAAGTTGCATCGTGAGACAAAGATGAAGACTGAAGCAAACAAGCAGACAGAATAATCAAATAACGCCAGTTAGAGAAATAATAAAAAGACAAAACAAAATAAACTGAATCAAAATGACAAAACAGCTCATAGAGACACATGAACATCTCCTCATGGTTTCAAACTACAGACCAACCCAAACCTGCCTGCTGAAAACCGCTGAACTCTTCCTACATCACTTAGTCACTCGAGGCGCCATGATGGACGTCGGCAGTGAGAGATGGGAGAATTGAACAGAGCTACTGAAATTGTTTCCCCCCCTCCAAGTTGTTTTTGCCATTTTATTCGTGGCTCCTACTTGTTCTGGTCGAGTTCATTCCGTCTGTGAGCGTAACTCACCTGGTTGGGACTCACAGACGGCGGGATTTATAAAACTTTGAAATAGCTAGTTTGGAAACCTCGTCCCTCCTGACATGTCGGTTTAATGACCCACTTTACCTGAATTCACCTCATTTATGTCACTGTGTCGTAAACAGCGATTCCCCTCAAACCGGAGCAACTTCAAAAACATACAGAAGACGAGTATGGAGGAATTTGAATTATGGCAGGAAAATCCCTCCGTAGACGAGACGCTAACCAGTTTTGTCTGTTCATGCTAGGCTACATGTTGGTAGGGCACTGTTTCCATGGTTACTGATGGTTAAACGCGTACTTTCGCCACAATGAGACATTTGATATACTTCTAATAACACTTACTTATCAAGTATATGAAGGTTAATCTTCTTACTTTGTAACAAGTGTTCGCTGAAAATCTGCCATCACACTGAAGGCTGCTAGTCATAATGATCCATCGCCGCCATCTTTCCCCATTAAAGCTTGTTAATAAAATGACAAGTTTGGTTTCTATCTTTGCCTGGTTGTTCAGCCGACCGCACAGCAACTTATGACCAGTTTCAAAGTGAAGTGAACCAGATAAAAGCGACATTAGGCTAAAACAGCTGTTGATTTTACAGGAGCGCGTAGGTTGTTGACGTCCGTCATGGCGGAGCGGCTGGAGTCGAATGCAAAGGGTCAATGTAAAATAGACAGAGAGCTGCGTGGAAACTGACAATAAACAGTCGAAAAGCAAACTTCAAGAATCCGTCTTTCTATTTCCCTCTTCCATCCTCTGCTGATTGTTATGTGGCTGAAAACAGAGGATGAATAAACCAGTGAGAACAGAGATCACAGAGCTCTGCTGAAAATCTGGGCTTTGCTTGTCCAAAAGGAATGAAAAGCTGCTGATTTTTTTTTTAAAGCATTTGTAGTCAAAACAAAACAAAACAAAAAACAACCAACTCTGCCACATAAGAGGCTCCTGGCAGAAAATGATGTTTTCCATAAAAGGAGTGTTTGGAGTTTGTAAGTGTGGCTCTGTGGAGAAGTTATGAGCAGTGACCGTCTTCCCCGACCTGACCTGATTTTTTATAAATTTCTTTTTAAACAGAAAAATGTGCTGCAGCCTCTTTGATACAGTGGCAAAAAATAACAATGGAATGACAAGATTATTCATATTTGTACATCAAACAATATTTACCTGTAACCTTCATTAGGTTTCTGTTAAACTCATGTGAAGCATATTTTGGCTCATGTTGTTAGCCGACACATTTAGAGACCAGGACAGGTGGGAGTTCTTACTGGTGATGCCTTTCATGAGCAGCGGAAAAGGGCAACGTCGAAATAAGATGTCAGTTCACTTCAGTTTGTTTATATAGAACCAACTCACAACACGTCGTATGGAGACACGTTACAAAAAAGCTATTCAATCCAATATGACCTGCTGACCTCACATGAATACTGGTTTAGGAAAGGATGGAAATGATCTACTAGATTTCTCCATTCGTACACGTTACTGACGTAACACTCATGCAGCAATACACTTGTAAATTGGACTTTACAGTGTGGCGCCCCCTGTTGTGGCGCCCCCTCTTGGAGAAGGAGCCAAAGCTGCTGCTTAATTCATTTGTGCCTCTGGCTGGCTGCAGTTTATGAAACATTTTGCATGAATTACTGATATATATATATATTTTTAAAACATTGGAAACAGTCTGACGTGTTTTAGACGTCAAGAGAGTTCATACAGTTAAGATATTTACTGCTGGTAACTTTCAAGAGAACCCCTCTGGGAAAAGACTTCAACAATGAAGTTTAAACAATTTTTATTAAATATTTGACTCTGACTGTCGATCGGAGCATCCCGACTACTTTAAAGGATTAAAGCAATTCTCCAGAATGAATGTTGTGACGACGAGACAGAGGGAAATATTCTTTTAATTTCATTTTAATGCAGAGAAAACAACGTAAGTCACAAAAAGTACCTTTGATATGTAATGAAATGCATTTATTTCCAATTCTGCTGCATAAATAAAACTATGTATTTGGAGTCAGTTCTAATGTTAGTAAGCTATGTTAATTCATTTTCATTAAACAAAAAAAACAAAAAAACAAAACAAAAAAATATATATATATCACAAAAAAATAGAGAGTGAGGCAGGTCTTTAAATTTGCTACCAGAACAGAAAAAAAAATCAATTTCAAAAGAGACCTAACAAAGAGAAGACGGGCATTCAAAGATAAAATAACAAAAAACAAAACATAAATGAAACTAAACCAGAAGGAAAAGCTTTTTAAGGACCAAACAAAGTTCCATCTCTACATCACAATTCTCTTCTTCTGGCTCTTAATAAAAACACTGAGAAGCAAACAGCTCTGAATAAAATACTCTCACCATAGGGAAAGCTTTTACCCAACATGGAAGAATAAATAAGAACAAAACACCACCTGTTTTATTATATCCATCCGTTCTTTACAGAAGTGCTTTTTTGTCTGTTTGGCTCACTTAACAATATTAATAACATTAGTGAACAAACCAGGTCAATTAGCCCTGGAATGCATCCTTTAAGATCTACATTTTTCAAACATTAAATTTAAAAAAAAAAACGCATTTATACATTCATAATGTGATGGAAAAAAAATAAAAAATCAATCAATCCCCTTTTGCTAAATCATGTAATTGAGGCACGACTGTGATAAGAACACAAAAAGCTTCTCCTATAAAAGCTTTGACTGAACTATTTCATTTTTTTTTCTGACAGAATTTTGGTGCCAACAGCAAAAAATAAACTTTTAAACAATTTGGACATTGCAGCACAATTATAGTCCCCAATTGGTATTTTATTTGAAGTCCTTCAAATGTAAAATCGACTTAAGGAAGTACTGGCGCCGACTTGTTGGTGACTCCAGCTGGTTTCTGATTGCACAGCAACGCGTTTCCACCGGTTCCACTTAGCAGCGAGTAAATCTGCGAACCCTTCAATGCCACGTGAAAGTCCTTTCCCTTCTGTGACTTTGCCAGCGTTTCAGACTGAATGCTTTTTAACTTTATTGAGGGATCAATTAGAGAGAAAAAAAAAAAAAAAAGAAGAGAGAGAGAGAGAGAGAGCCTCACTACTAAGAAAAGCCATTTTGTAATTCTCTACCTAATACTTCTGGCCAGCTTGGTTCACCGGCGCAGGATTTGGTTCAGAGATCGGATAAAGTCGGGCTTTTAAGACTAAATTTGGCACTTTTCACAACACAATCGAAGGACACACACAAAACATATGTGTGGTCTGAGTCACACAACAAGCCTTCATTTCATTCAGTAACAATAACACTATAGAGAGGCAACAAAATGGGCAGTTTTTGCTCCACCAACGAGAAAAAAATAAAACATTTATTTACCCCTTAAGCTAAACCTTTACCAGTGAGTATTAGCAGCGCTGACCTTTATGACCTTTCAATGTTCTGTGATTAAAACCCCGCGAGGCACATTGTTCATTAAAAATAGATTTATGAAATTGCACTCACTGGAACTTGGATGCTTTTATGCAAATTGTTAGCTACTGCGAAATATCTAAGGGCTTCGACCGCATCCTAGCAGGACTACACTGAATGAAAACTGTTTTGAAGAATTGTGAATTGCATGAATATTTTCTGGTTATTGCTGTAAAAACTGCAGGAAACAGAATTATGCAACCCATGTCAGTCACTGTCTTTGAGCAAACTACATAGAACATCAACAGACACGTCCAATCTGCAGTAAAGAAGTATTGTGGTCAGAGGTTAGCTGACAGCTAGCCCTGTTAGCTAAACAGGGTTAGCTAAAACCCTTTTGAGGGTTAGCTAAAGAACGTAGGCTAGCTAACAGATTTGGCTAAACAGGTTTAGCTAATGGGTTAGCCAAACCTATTTAACTAACCCTTAAAAAGGCAAACAAAGTCATGTATTTACTTTAGAGATGCAGCGATCGTCTAGTGACCAGTACTGGCCATGTTTTCATCACGTTTTTTATTTTATTTGAAGTGTCGCCTCAGAAAAAGGTTTACGGATCGACAAAAGTCAACAAAAGTGTTTATGCTAGCTTGAGGTGGTTTTTCACTTTTCCGTAAAAAGGTTAACACAAGAAAGGGAGAGGGAAACACATTTGCCAAATCAGTTCTGATGAAGCTCATCTGGTCCACTTTTTATATTTTTTTACTTTTTTTTTTTTAATGCATATCAATCTGAGCTAAACAAGGTCCTCATGTAACAAAAGCCATAAAAAACAATTTTAGACATTAAAACTTCCACTTTTAGACCAAGTGCACATCAATTTGTGTTTCAGAATTGTTTATAGCTCTTATATTGTGATTTGGCTACATTCAGCATTGGCAGGTAAGGGTTATGAAACAAAACAGGACTGGAAGTTGGGCCAAAACATTCTGATCGGTGCATCTCTAACTCCTTTGTCCTTTAAAAACAGATTGAGGTTGTCAGAAGGCTCTTGTGTTTCACAGCTTGGAGTAAAAAGAAATCACGCCTGCTGTAAATGTTAAAGTTTTCCATAGTGTACGTATGTTGGGTTTTGGGAGAGTTTTTAAGGCCTAGTCCACATGTAGCCAGATATTTTGGAAAACGAATACATTTCCAAAATGTTTTGGCCTTCCATCCACACAGAGACTCAGTTTCACGTCACTAAAAATAATTTTAAGAACTCAGACCAGGTCAGATTTGACAAGACAAGAAGTATTTGTGTGTGCAAATGGGAAAACGGGAATTTGGGGTTCCATGCATTACAGACTACGACAAATACTGTGCTAAAATATCCACATATTTGTTCTGACGTGATTCTCAATCGACAACTAATTTAAAACTACCGGTAGTCAAACCAAAATACCTGGCAACACAAAATGAACGTCCTGATGGCACGTTTAACTCCAAACAGGAAGTAGTGGTCGTTTTGAAGCAATCAGATTGTCTGATACAGGTCTTAGCTTTGTGCTACGCTGCCCCCTATGGGTTCAGCATGATGAAAACAACTTTCAGCAGCGTATATGTGCAGGTTCTTGTGGATGAAAACTTCTCTGAAAACGATCCCGATTGTACGATTTTTTTTAATGGTTTTTATAAAACACCCGGCTACGTGTGGACAAGGCGTTTGAACAAACCCTAAAACTCTGATCACATCTTTGTTTAATAAATAGCAACTTGATGGAATCTGCAGTGAGTATATTTGCAAGGTCAGATTTACGTACTTTTAAAAATCATATTCATGCTTTACAACTGTAGGATTGACAGAAGGTGCACTTTACTTTGAGAATGACGGTCTGTGTGAAAGGTCTCTGTGATGCGCTGCTATTTCTTGCCCAGCAAGAGTCCATCATTCTTTCCTTAGTGCAAATGCCAACATGTGAAACCAGAAGTAGAACTCGGCAGCACCTCCGGGTGGCGCTCCGGAGTCACTCTGTCGCTCTACACTCGCTCTCAGAAACGTCGTCCCCTGCCATACATTCTCATTTCTCTGTTTCGGACAGTAAACAAACCAAGGAAAAAAAAAGGTGGATCAAAAAAAACAAAACAAAAAAAACCGCTCGCCAGTTTGTGACAAAATCATTTCAAAATAAGTTACAAAATGTCGAAATAAAAATCTTTGTGTACAGTACTAAAATACCTAAACCTAGAAGTTTTCAAACTTAAGAACCGCATGTTAAGTCTATAAATACCTTTACAAATATACATGTTAATTATTCAAATAAAACCTTTTTCTGCAACAACCCCCCCTCCAAAAAAGGAAATTCAATGTTTTAACGCTTAGACAGTGTCTTCCATCCTCAAATAAACTTTTTTTTTTTAAATGTATTTTTTTTTCTGTTTTTGTCTTACATACATGGCTGTGGACAGCGATATGATACATATTTGCATTAATATATTTACAATAAATCACTTTCTAGATATAGAAAAAAAACAAAAACGTCCTCCAAGTGGCGCTGTTCTTATTACTGAAAGGGCCTGAAATCCGACTCACGTCACCGGGAATTTTGTTCGGAGACAATAAAAAAAAAAAAGTTTGTAGGATGAAAGAATAAACAAACCCCGTTAACACTGAGGAAACCCGCTGCGGCCTCTCAGAGCTTCTCTGAGTTCTGCTGGAAACTTCGTCCTGGTTTCCGTTCATGAGGGAGCATTCTGTTGGGATCTGTGCAGATCTAGAGGAGACAGATCCGCCTCACTACTTGGTCGCCTTCAAAATGCCCTTCACATCGTACGACGTCTGAATTCAGTCCCAGGATGTTTAAATCCCAGGAGGCACGGAATGGTTTCACCACACCACTGGTTGTAGCAAAAGACTGGCCAGAGTATAAAAATAGAATTTAATTCCTGAAAAGAACGCAAACAGCCAAAAAAACCCCAAAACAAAACAAAAATCCTTCAATGCTCAAAGTGTCTCTTGGGAGGAAATCGGAGGAAAAAAGCCTGGAGAGTTTAAGACGAGCTGCAGGAGTATTGCGTGAAGGCTTAATTTCCATATCTTGAGGAGTCTTGATTCGCTGAGAGGTGATTATTTGTCACAGAGTGTGAGCGGAGGTCGTGACCTCTGCGGCCGGGCTCTTATGTCCGTATGACGGCGTTGCTGGGAGGCTGTTTGGGAAGACAGGGCTCGTCGGGCAGCGGGTCGTGGGCGAACACGGAGTCGTCTCCGGAGGAGCAGGTGCTGTTGGAGTCCTGGCAGGTCGGGGAGTACTGCTCGAACGGCACCGACAGGTCCAGGTACTCCTGTCAGAGGAAGGGTCAAAGGTCAGCCGTCTCTTCTGAGCTCACATAAATACAGAAAAATCACATTCTGCGTGAAGAGAACCGCTCAGATTTCAACACATCTGAATTCCAGTCACACCATAAAATTGCTCAAGTTGAAATGAAGAAAATAAATTGAAAAACGTCAATATAAAAAAAAAACCCAAACAAAAAAACTAATGTTTTTGAATAAGAAGCCTTTACGCTCGGATGAAGCGGCTTTTCAGCCGTGTAAAAATAGGTCTATTTTGCAAAAGCTGCAATGTTTTCACATCACATGAGTCACATGATCATCAACCGGATGTTACTACTGGCAGAAATAACAAAGACGACGACAGGAAGTAGCAGGAGGATGATGGTTTGTTTTTGGGTTTTTTGGACAATGTTCAACAGTATTTTTTTATTATTATTATTATTTATTTATTTATTTATTTCCCCCTCCAGGGGGTCTTTTGTGGGCTCTAGTGTCCCTTATATGAAAGTAGGCTGACAGAAAAGGGGGAAGACATGCGGCAAATATGGTCGGGTCCGGGAATCGAACCTGCGACGGCCGCGTCGAGGACTCAAGGCCTCCAAACGTGGGTCACGCTATCCCCTACGCCACCACAGCACGCCATTTATTATTTTTTTTAACCAACAGTTTGAACACATTTGAAGCATTTTTAAGCCAATGTAACAACAGAGTACGGGAGACAATTAGGGCCACTAATTCTGTCCTTCATGTCAAAACTTTAATCTAAGAATTCTGATGTTTTTTCTCAGAAATGAACGTATGAAAGAATGTGAAAATCATCTTGTCCCAGAAAGTTAGTTCTCCTCCTGCACAACTCCCATCTCTGTACCCAAGGCTGGTTGATCCTAGTTTCCCACCTGCTTTAATGCCTGGATTCTGAGATTAAACTGGGAATTTTCAGATCAAAGTCAGAATTCAGAAGTTAAAGACATAATTCTGTGAGTGAACTCTTAATTCCGAGAAAAAAACCCTCGGAACTCTGAGGAAAAAGTCAGAATTCTAAGACCAAAGTTGGAATTCTGAGAAAAAAGAAATAAAATAAAATAAAAAAAATTGGCACATAGAGATTAGGGTCATAATTCTGAGATAAAATTAAGAATGTTGAGAAAATATTTAGAGAATTCTGTGAAAAAACAGAATACAGAGATGGAAGTCAGAATTTTGAGATGATAGAAGATATAATTCTGAGACTAAACTCTTAATTCTGAGAGAAATTTAAGGCAAAAGCAAATACATAGCAGCCCTAAATCTCTTCTGTAAGTTCCTTTATGTAAATTTGGTAAAACTTTATGACGAAATGTAAATTTGTTTAGCAGAACAACTGTTCACTTCAAAACCAAAAGCAATCATGGACCATTTTTACAGCTGACTCCTCATGCCATGACCCTCAACATTACCACCATTACCACCATTACCAATATTACCAACATGACCAATATTACCAACATGACCAACATTACCACCATTACCAATATTACCAACATGATCAACATTACCACCATTACCAATATTACCAATATTACCAA
>CAEFZX010024292.1:0-30357 GCA_903066825.1 Alfaro cultratus
ATATAAATAAATAAATAAATAAATAAAGTGTTATAACGGTCATTTAACTTAATTTCAATTCAAGAGTGACTCTATTTTAATTTGGTATTTTATCCTAGAATTTTAAAGTTCCAAAAAATAAAAAATAATTATAGCCTTTTTTGCAAGCTGTTATGTAGTAAAAAAAATAAATAAATATGTTCTATCAGCTCCAAAAGAGCGCTTTACTTCATGGGAGCCCATAAAACACACAGGAGCAGCTGGAGCATTGTTTATGAAGCTTTGCTTCCCAAGCCCCAATAAATGTAGACGTGATCCATAAACACACTTTTAAAACAACAAAATAAAAAAATCAGATTTTGGTTGTAAAAATTTGTCACTGGACTTGCTGGGCGATTTATGCACACAAGTTTTGGTTCATGCATGACTGCACAGTGGGGCAGGATTTCCTTTTTTGTTTTTTCGAGCAGAAATGAAGGCACCAATGTTTGCTTTTTGAGTTAATAACTGTTGACTTATACTTCCTTTATCACCTAGAAGCTGACGATGTCTCAGACTCAGCAAGAAGAATAAGGGGTGGGGGGTGAGGATGGGGGCATCAGAGACCCTCTCTTTCCCTCTAAAACAAAGACGCTTTGTCATAAACTGGGTTATTTTACCAAAAGGAGTCAAGGGGCGGCATATGTGGTCTTAACGGGTCAGAGGTCAAACATCCATGAAACGCAAGGTCGCCGAAGCCACACAAGTAACCTTCCAACGTGTCAACATATTGATGCTGTCGGGCCAACAGAGAGGAGGAACGGTCCTTATAATAACGCAGCCGGAGCGCCCCTTATGTGATCAAGATTGCAGGTTTTATTGATGGCGTTTCCCCGCACGCAGTGCTGAGGCTGTCACTGCGTTCCGTGAGCTCTCACTTCCCATTTTGACTCACATTTCCAGTGATTTATGGCACTACATCTGCAGAACGGCTCTCAATGTGTAATATAGTGCCTCTAATAACCTGTTGAAATACGGCTCTTTGGGGGGATTTTGCAATGGGCCCGACCCTCTTTTTTTTTTCTTCTTTCTTTTCCTTCAGCTAGAAGAGAGCTGCAGCCTTCCCCTATTGATTTTTTATTTTTTTTTTTTAATTTTCTTTATGCCTTTCTCTCTATCTGGGGAATGCTCCCTGGTTTTCCCACAAAAATAAAGAACTTCTTATAGGGGTCGGCAGACGTGACTTTGAACTTGGATCAGCTCCTGCGTTTCCTGTGGTGCGGGTTGAAATAGACTTGGGAGAATGGCGCACACACAGTGCCCCAGCCTCTCCCCCCGTTAACTTCGAGCCAGGAGACACACAATTTTAAAGAAGAAAAAAAAAGTAAAAAAAAAAAAAAAAACTTTCCCTAGGCTTTCACCGTTATTTGTCGCCCAGAGTCCGTAGAGTCGAGACTGACAGAGGTCTCCTCTGTGGTGAACGGGACAAGGGAGCCTGCGTGGATTTTTATGTGCTGAAAATGTAAGTAAACTTCCTTCTTGGCTTTGGGGAGCGAATGAGCAGCTGTGATGTATGGCGTGTGTGTTAACCGTTTCGGCTCAGACTGAATGGAAAGTTGCCAGGAAAATGTGGGCTTAAGAAGAAGAAGAAGAAAACAATTGTCTGAACGTATTTTTCAGCCAGATCTTAGGATGAAACTAAAACAATATAAATACGACATGTTTCATCCAAAAACAGCCTCAGATTTACAGACCACCGAGGACTCACTTTGATCCGTTTGCTGTTCACCACCATGAACATGCCACTTCATTTGGTGTGGTGGCTGCCGGGAACCGCAGAGGGAGCAGCAGAAGCAGCCCTATGCAGAGCCATTAACATTAAAGTGCCAGCAACAAGCGCCGGTGGTTTGTAGGGTGAAAACCGGAGAACCACAACATATCCAGTTGTGGTCGTTTGGGAAGCCACCGAAATCTGCATGGAGCCACACATTTATGCTTTGTCAACTGAGTCTATCTGCAGTGGCATCCCCTCAGCATTATGATGCCACCACCATCATGTTTCCCCATGATGGTGGCGGCTGTCCGTTAAGGGTCAAAGTTCAAATTTGGTGTCATCTAAATCTAAATATCGACGCATACAGGCTTTGAATGGGGCTGAAGGGGTTGTGAATCTGTTTGCAAGTATGTGTTGCTATGGAGATTTGTGTTGGAAAAGTTTTGTTTCTTGCGTTTAGACCACAAAGTTCAACTTTGGTCTCATCAGGTAGCTGATGCTTTTAAGATTTAAAGGAGTATTACCTATAACTTTATTATGTTCTGGTTTGTGTTGGATTGAAATTCCAATCAAATCTATCTATCTATCTATCTATCTATCTATCTATCTATCTATCTATCTATCTATCTATCTATCTATCTATCTATCTATCGACGTTGTGTGACATGTGCCTTGTTAAACTATGAATACATTTAGAAATACGCAGAGCTGCTGCGCCAGATTTTGGCAGGATGAAACAAGTAAATCACTATTTTCCTATCTAACAAATTGTTTATCATTCACTGACATGACCAGCAAAACACCCTGAAAATATCAACAATAACAAAACAAAAATAAATAAATAAATAAAACTAAATAAATAAAAGAAAAAAAACGCGATCTCGTCTCCCTTGTCGTGATCCTCTAAGCCTGCTCAAAAGAAACATGGGGTTGGGGGGGAGAGAGAAAATCTTCAACCCTAAAAAGTAGGCGGTAATCGTTTGCTTGGAAAAATGGCGTTGCGCTATTAAGTCGCCAGAGCTCTACCTGCCATTGGAGGGGCACCTGGGATTGATGAGGGGCGGTGGCCAATGAGACTGCGCGGAAGGAGAGAACGGGCTCCAGTTAAAGGGGGCGGAAGAGGAGGTAGAGCCAGTCCACGGAGAAACAGGGACCCTCCGCCGATAAAGCGCTCATTCCGAGCCAGAGACATAAATCCGTGCCCAAACTGGACCGCGGTGAATGTTTTTCTTTTTTTCTCCTTTTCTTTTCTTTTTTTTTAATTCTTGAGATGCTCCAAACACTCTCGGTCGGCGTGCGCAGAAGACGTCTAATAAGATAATTGTTTTGATCGAACAGTATTTTTCTTCTTCTTCTTAGTTTCACTAAAGCACAGCCAGGAGGAGAGGACACAAGGGAATCCTTCACTTTCGTTTGGATTTTTCGATCCCATGTAAATTCATTGTTTTTTTCCCCTTGATAGTTAAATTGAAATCTTTTAGTTATGCGCGGAGAAGCGCTTTTGATTCACGCCTGATATGGTGTTGCCAAAGCTGGAAGTTGCATCGTTGCGTGTCAACATTTGATCTTTGTTTCTTTTCATCTTTCTTCTTACTGTAATAATAAAAAAGAAGACATCTACGCTGGTTTCGTAAAATAAATAATAATAATAATAATAATAATAAAAAAACATGTTACTTGATGCTGGCCACCAGTTCCCCGGACTGGGAGTGGGTACGTTCGCCAGGCATCACTCCGCGAGCGACATGCAGGACAGAGACTTGAGTTTGGCGCAGAACAGCTTTGTAGACTCCGCACACATGGGTGCGTTCAAGCTGAACCACGATCTCTCCCCGGGACAGAGCTCTGCCTTCACCACCCAGGCGCCGGGCTACCCCGCTGCGGCTCTGGGGGCCCACGCCGCCCATGTCACGTCGTACGCGAGCTCCCCTTTCAACTCCACCAGGGACTTTCTCTTTCGCAGCCGCGGCTTCGGAGAATCCTCTCCGGCGAGCGGCCAGCACGCTATTTTTGGCCCCACGGCGGGGTCCCTTCATCACTCCCACACAGACACTCAGAGCCACATCCTCTTCCCCGGGATCCACGACCAGCACGGCTCCCACGGCTCCCCGAACGTCCTGAACGGCCAGATGAGGCTCGGACTGCCGGGTGAAGTTTTCGGGCGCTCCGAGCAGTACCACCAGGTCTCCAGCCCGCGGACCGACCCGTACTCGGCCGCGCAGCTCCACAACCAGTACGGCTCCATGAATATGAACATGGGCATGAACATGGCAGCCCACCACCACCATCACCCCGGTGCCTTTTTCCGCTACATGAGGCAGCAGTGCATCAAGCAGGAGCTCATCTGCAAGTGGATCGACCCGGAGCAGCTGAGCAACCCCAAGAAGTGCTGCAACAAAACTTTCAGCACCATGCACGAGCTGGTCACGCACGTCTCCGTGGAGCACGTCGGCGGGCCGGAGCAGACCAACCACATCTGCTTTTGGGAGGACTGCACCCGGGAGAGCAAGCCGTTCAAGGCGAAATACAAACTGGTGAACCACATTCGCGTGCACACGGGGGAGAAGCCCTTCCCGTGCCCCTTCCCCGGCTGCGGCAAGGTCTTCGCCCGCTCGGAAAACTTGAAGATCCACAAGAGAACGCACACAGGTAGGCCCCTAATTTTAACCACGGCGTGGGGGGCTTGGGGGCAGGGGGGGAAACTTAGATTTTAAAAATAATACCTCCGGGAATTACCTGTAAATTGATTTAAACAATTAGGATTTGTGTAATTGTTATTGGCCTGCGTGTGCTGTTATTTTTTATGTCATCTAACCGCGTCTTGCCCTCAGAAACTCACGATAGGATCTGATTAAGAGCGAGTATTTTAGGCTACTAAAGTAGATCGCAGTCGTAGTAACAAAGTAGATTTAGAACCGAAGCGGCTATGGTTCATTTTTAACCATTAAACGTGCTCTCATTGGACTCCTTTACAACTATTCTGTCATGTTAAAGCAGGTTCCCCGCCACTCTCCTTTCCTCCTCCCAGTCGCACCGAACGCTTCCGAACTGGTGCTGTTTACTTTTTTATTTAACGTCCAGTAGAAATGGGTCAGTGCGAACAGTGGGAGCGCTTTGCGTGCGCAGCTGAGCGGCCCCGGCCGGCTGGTGTTAGTAAATCGCATCAGCTCGTTCACGAACGCGCTTTAATAGCGCTTATCTCCTCCGCTGCGCTCCTCTCCCCGTAGCGTTTTATCTGGGCTTTATTAATTAAATATTTCGATCTGGACTCGTGCGTCTCGTTGTTGCGGATCAGCAGCAGCAGCAGGGGGAAAGCCTTTTGTTTGCGTCCCTTCTGATATGAGCTGAGGTGCTAGACTGGGCCATTATCAGCCACTTTTCTTTTTTCTTTTTTTTTTTTACTGCATTTGAACGCATTTTGTTGGAGGGGGGGGAGGATACGTGAAGTTGATCACGTGCTAATTAGATTTTTATTGTCTTCGTACCAAATGGTATGCCTCCAGTGTAAAGGCCCCATCGACAACGGCCTTCCCACCCCCAACCCCCCCTTTTCTAAATCACTATTCGCATTATTTAGGCCAAATAAGTCTTCCAACTCACCCCCACCTCCTCCTCTTCTTCCTCCTCCTCCTCCTCCTTTATCCACACTCGTTTTAAAATCAGCTGCCTAAACTTTAAACACCACTGCTAGGAAGAGAGAGAGACAGAGAGAGATGGAGGGGTGGTGGTGGTGGTGGGTGGGGGCGGGGGTGAATTTTTACACGCAAATCTTGTTGTTTTACCTACATGAATGCAACACCTGAGGCGATTTCATTAAAAAAGTAAATAAATAAAATAGACATCTGACTCATATGTGTATCTGGTTGTTGTTGTTTTTCTTCTGCAGGAGAGAAACCTTTCCAGTGCGAGTTTGAGGGATGTGACAGAAGATTCGCGAACAGCAGTGACCGAAAGAAACACATGCACGTCCACACGTCGGACAAGCCATATCTGTGCAAAATGTGCGACAAGTCCTACACACATCCCAGCTCACTGCGAAAACACATGAAGGTAAATATATCTGGCTCGTGGAACAGTGTGTGTGTGTGTGTGTGTGTGTGTGTGTGTGTGTGTGTGTGTGTACCATGATGTCAATAATCAAATCTCTGGTTGTGTCTCAAATTTTGCATCATAATAACTGAGACTTTTGTCAGCTGTTTGCAAATGCCAACATCTACCTGTTTTTTTTTTTTTTTTGGGGGGGGGGGTTTGGCTTCTTCTTGTTTTATCTTCAAATGCTTGATTCTTCTTATTCTCTCATCAATCAGGTCCACGAGTCCACTCCACCTGCGTCGGATTCATCGCCAGCTGCAAGCTCCGGTTACGAATCGTCCACACCCCCGGGCCTGGTGTCCCCCACCACCGAGACCCAAAGCAACACCACCCTGTCCCCAGCCTCGGCTGTGCACAACACCACCAGCCACAGTGGCCTGTCCTCCAATTTCAGTGAATGGTATGTGTAGGACTGAGTTCGAGAAAAAAAAATAAAAAATGAAGCCACACACACTTTACAGCACTGGGGCATTCCGCAGGATATACTTTTTATTTGGAGACACACAAAAGACAACAACATTTATTTTGTATGTTATTGTCCACCAGGCGGGATGATGATGATGATGACCAACAGAGAAAAATGTGTATAGTAAATAAACCTTAGAGGGTGTGTTTCATACTGTAAATAGGAACTTAAAAGGAGAAAATTAAAACAAAAAAAAATCCACGTTCCCATTTGGTTGTGGTAGTTTTGTCAAGTCTTTTGGTGTATAGATGTTCCTTCAGGTAGCTGTTTCTCTAACTGGAATCTTAGTGCACATATTACCATTAAAATCTGTACAATACTGTTGAATATTGTGATCCTGAGGCAAACTGATTGTACTATACTAAAACATCTATAAACTGGAGAGAGTGCCAAAGTTAACCTTCTAACTCCAACAGACCACAATAACCATGATCGTGAATGTATATTTTTAGTTTGCTGGGGCTTAACTTGTGATGTTTTGTGCTTTGCAAGTTCGAATTGTGAAGAAGAAGAAGAAGAAAAAAGGAGAAAACACTATCTGGAAAGATTGTGAGGTCAAATAAACGTTGTGTCGTTTTTTTCAATTAATTTTTTTTGTTTGTTTGTTTGTTGGTTTTTTTTGTTCTCTACCCACACACCCTTTCCTTTCTTTTGTTGTAAATATCAGCTGCCATATTTATCCATTTGTAATTAAATTATGGTATTTACTTGCTACAGATGAAACAGTATTTATAAAAAGAATGTTTCTTTACCTATAAATATGTACAATGACGAGCTACAAACACGGGCAGTTGTTTCGTTCTGTGCTAATTTTTGTTCAAAGTTTTAAGAGGTGTTCCCTTCCTTTAATTGTGATAAGAATTTTACTGCTTACAAATATAATAAAAAGGTGTTGCAAGTGCTTAATAATCCTTTTGTCATCTTTTTTTGATTTGCTCTGTTTTGTTTTTGTTAATGTCGCTGGCTGCTGGTGTTTGGTGCTTGAGCTGCACGCTGTTTGGCATCTACCTTCAGGATGGATTAGGGCCTTCCTTCACTGAAATGCTCGAGGTTTCAATTATAATATTCGGCTTTGCATCATGATGGATGCTGACAGGCTCCATAAGCAACGGGCACGCTTCTTGGGGTGCATGCCCTTTCAAATCCGACTTTGAGAGAGAGAGAGAAAACATTTCATTTTCAGTCATTTTGAGTGAAACCAACCTGAGAGCAGTCAGCAAACACTTGTGGATGCTGGTTAGTTTGTATGACCAAGTCTGTAAAGTTTCGGCTAGTGGCTTGATTTAAACTCTCAGCTTCTTCTAAATAAAAACCTCCACATCAGAGTGCACTGGATCTTTGATGGGAACCAGCCATGAACTTGAACTTGAACTTGGCTGAGCTCAGTCGTTTGTGTTTTTTTTGTTGTTGTTGTTTGTTTTGTTTTGTTTTTTTTGGCCTGTGGAGCAGATTGTCCTGAACCAGCTGACTTTGATTGTGCTGCGCTAATAAGTAGGATCAAAATGTACTGTGCATAGTTGCATCTGAATGGGGGCTGGATGGTTGGACTGGAGTTAAATTAACCTGAACTGCACTTGGCTGAATTAGATTCTCCATTGCTTCTTATGGATTGCATGTTTTGTAGAGTTGTCATGGAACTGCATCTGCTGTAGTCGCCATTTAAGTCCTCGAAGTGAATTAAACCTGTTGGTTTAACATAGTGTGTGTGTGTGTGTGTGTGTGTGTGTGTGTGTGTGTGTGTGTGTGTGTGTGTGTTTTAGCTGCTGTGATTCAGCATAATTTCAAAGCAACACGTTCTTTTTTTTTTCTTCTTTCTTTTATTCGAACAGATTGCGCTTTACAAAGTGGTCAAAGTAGGCCGAAATTAAGGCTATAAATAGGGTGAGGATGGAAATAACCTTTTGTCGCGTTTAATGCCGTTTTGTTTGACGTTTCTCGCACGCTTCTGTAGAAATAAGTGGTTTGCCTTCTTGTTGAGCACGCAGACTTGGGGGACTTGTTATCCGTCGCGGGCCGGTTCTCTGCAGCAGCAGCAGCAGCAGCAGCAGCAGCAAGTGGCACTCTGCCTCGCGGAGATGCTTGACTGCAGGCGACGCTGTCTCTTGTTGTACAAGCTGCTCACATTACTTGGATCACGGAGCGCATGTATAGTAAATAAAAACGGGTTGGTGGTATCTCCAGGGAAGATGCTCTGATCTCAACGAAAATCTGTCAGAAGCCACTAAAAATGCCGTAGCACGTGCATTTAAAAAAATAATAACAAATAAATATATATATTTTTCCAGTGTAAATTGGGAGGAGAGCCCCCCACCCCCTCTATTTTCCTTATGTTTTATTGTTTTTCTCCAAATTTTCTGCTTTGATTTTTTTAAAAAGTAGAAAATGTGTAACTTAAACTCTTTTTCGCAAGAGGCGCATGTATGAAATATTGGTCTGTATGCAAATACAATTTGTGTGTATATATATATATATATATATATATATATATAAATGTGTAGCAGCTTGAAATCGCCTCCTTTAGTGGCGGGCCCGCTGACCTCCTCGGCTGAGCGAGGAGAGTGGGAAAGGTCAGCGCCACAACAGTGCGTCGATGTCGGTTCCTGTTCGGCTCCTGCTGCGCTGATATTGATCCGCAGAGAAAGGAAGCGCCTTTTTTTTCTTTTTTTTTTTAGTTTCCTTATACTTCTCACAGCTCTTTGTACGCGGTTGTTTGTACTGTAAGGATGCCATACTGTAAATACGGAAGAAACCGCTGCCTCACTGGGCCAGCTGCGATATCCCAGCCTCAGTTCAAAGTTAGATTCTAGAGATCATGTAAGGTCATTTGAGAGTTCCGGTCGGCCTTAATTAGTGAACAAAATGAATAAATTAATACATCAAAAGTTTAGTTATTTTTAGTTGTCTTTTTTTGTTGTTGTAGTTTTAAGATTGCACAACTAAATAAATACAATTAAACAAAAATAATAAAAAAAAAAGTTTTAAAAGTTTCTTAACAGTTTTCTTCTCATTATATGAGCGACGATTGAATATTTCGAATATGAAGAAGCTCAGAAGCTTAAATGGTTTTAAACTACGCGCAATTGTATACAGGCAAACAAACAAAAAAAGAGGATCACCCTGATTGTTTTGCAAATTTTATGATTCATGTCAAGACATGACAGATGAGTTCAGCGAGACCAGCGGGAAAGAACGATGAAGCGCAATTTAATCACTGCCACATGCCACTGCGTGCGCACGTATCATACGTCAGAGGCGATGAGTGTTGGGCCTGCGTAATGCGCGTGACGGAGGGGACCCTGTCACAGACCCTAATACCACAGCAACATATTGATGATCATCTTGATATATATATATATATATATATATATATATATATGCTCTTCAAACCAACAAGTGCGTGGGCTCCTGCGTGGAACTGATCAGCAGTTGTCAGTCGTTTTGTCAATTTGCTCACCAAAGTACACAGACACGTCTGCGTGATGTGGCGCTTTTATCAACTTTTACTTTGTGTTTAATAGGATATTCGAGTTATTGTAATTTATTCCTTTGACTTTTTCCCTTGTATTAATTATGATTTGCTGTAAAAAAAAATTAAAATGAAATAAAATAAGATACTAGTTAAGCAGCAGGAAGAGGCAAAAGAGCAAAACTGCATGAATTCATTCGTTTCTATGCGCCCTGGTCAGTCAGATGATTTTATAGCTTCAACATTTAGAAACTTGCCATGATGTCTCGTTTTAATATGCGAAGTGTTCAGTTATAGGTTTATCGGGTTCGTCTTTTTATTGTACTCGTTGATTATAAACGAGCCTTTTGCCTTTTTAAGCATGTGACACGTCAATGTGTTCACTCAAAAGGCACAGAGTGAAGGGGCTGGGTGACAGTTCGTGGCGTGGAAGTCTAAATTAGACTTTTTATCTTGTGACAATAAAGTAGAAGTTCAACTGTGGAATCACAGGACGTTGGGGTTGTTAAAATAAACCAGGCGCAACCTTCAGAACGAAGCAAGGACTACGCTGGGCATTTTAAACTAAAAAAACAGATACTTAGGAAGGTCATTTGAACGAAATATACATTTAGAGATTTAGCCATTTGAGGGAAACTCATTCTTGCTCAAGCCCTAAACCTAATTTCTGTGATGCTGCTTTGTTTCCCAAAAAAAAATCTGTGCAAGCTCAAACCATCTCTATATCTATTTCTTTTTATTATTATTATTATTATTTTTAGTATATATATATTTTCTTACCTGTGGGGGCGTCCCTTAGAAATTCTTGTCTCCTCAGCCAAATTAATTTTCGCAATGCCAGACTTCCCAGATCCCTCCCTCGTCTCCCAGCGAGGAACAACAGAGGCTTTGCAGGGGGGAAAAAAAATCGTAGGTGTGCATGTTTTCAAAGAAAACTTTTAAAACAAACGCCACATCCTTTAATTGAATTCGAGTGTGCCCGAATGAGTACGTGTGGAGGGGATATTTACACAGAGCCGCTGTCACCTGATTTTCCTTCAAATAACCCGCCAAAGCCAAATAATACAATGTAGTGAGATACATTTCATAGACAAAAATCTTGGTGAGTTATTCAGTCACTCAGATGTTTATTTATTTATTTATTTATTTATTTTTTTATTTTATTAAAATCCTGTCATAGTATTATAAATATGATGTATATTGCTTTCGTTTCAATTACTATTTTAATTTTACAATTGAAGCTCAGAGCTTTCTGTGTGGCCCTCATTCAGCCCATAAATACAGAAACGAGACTAATCCCCAAATAATTTACAGAGAAGACAAAAAAACCCAAAATAAATTACAACAAAATCATACACAAATTATCATAGAGACATGAGGAAAACATAATAAAAAGTAATAAGTGAATGTGCACACATTTAAATCAGCGCACTCTCATTCTGGATGAGTCATGGCAGGAGGAGTGGAGAGTAGAGCAACTCTGCATAACAACAAACAAACATTGCATGAAGTGGAAATACTCAGTTTCTTAAAAGTGCTTCCACTGTACAAAGTAGTGCAAGTTGCACCACTGTCACATGTTTCCTGTCTTCCTTTTTCCCCCCATTGCTTTTATCTTAAAAGGAAGTTCAAGTATATATATAATTTTATTGTGATTCAAGAAAATTCTGAGAACAAATAAAAACTTATTTTTCTGAAATTACTGTCCTCTTTTTTCCTTTCTTTCTGCTTCCATCTGTCTGTCTGTCTGTCTGTCTGTCTGTCTGTCTGTCTGTCTGTCTGTCTGTCTGTCTGTCTGTCTCTGTGACGCTGCTGCTCATGTTGTGCTTTGCACTGAAGTCCATGTTCTGTCTGCCTTCCTGTGCAGCGCAGCTCCCATGGCCTTTCATCTGAGGTTCAGCGGCCGCCTTTTTCTTTCTCACACAGATGAATGTGTTTGAGTGAAAGAGCCGGAATGGCTGTCACTTCTCCTGGCACGGCGGAGAAACAAACAAACCCCCACCCCTCTATCCCCACCACCACCACCACCACCACCCCTCCTCACTCCTTTAAGGAAGCTGGCGCAGGCGCCTCCCATCGGACACAAACACCACAGAGTCAGAAGCACAAATAGCCTCAAAAGCTAAACGCTCTCCCTTTCATGCAGAACGCTTGGCTCGACTGGTCCTCTCATGCACACAGAGAAACACCAAGTGGAGAGGTGCAGAGTAAATGACATACTCAAGCTCGACCGAGGTGCGCCCATTGTTGTGGATTCCCCCCACCAAAAAGACGAGAGAGAGAGAGAGAGAAAAAGTGTTAGAATTTCACTAATCCCTCAAAAACTCAGCATCCTTCCCTGCTGGTGCTTTTGCAGCAAGGTTCTCAATATAGCTCCCGTACAGCAACTTGCCAGTTCTGTTTATTCACCTCAGTAGGTAATGTGCTGCTAGGAGGAGACATTTCCAGGTACCTCCTTTTTGTTAGTTTTTTTCTTTTTCAGCCAAGGCGCTTCAAAACAGGAGCAGGTGTACCATCAAAGTGCAATTATCCGCACGCAGAACACAAAGAAACCAGGAGACACACACCGGATAATGTTGCTGATTTTCTGCCCATGCACTCACAGCTTATGTGCTTCTTTGCACACGTGAAAAACAGAGGAACATGTGACAAGATATGCAGGGATGACATTTTTTGGAAAGTATAGCACCTTGATCTCCACAGACATGTTAAAGACTTCCTCTTCTATTCAAAGCGAGCAAGGGCAAGGAAACTTCCAATTTCCTCCTACCTGTAAACATGCCGTTTTACCTTGACTCCTTTGATGTTCACACAGGCCAGGCCTGTGCCCCCCTGGGGGCAACTCTGCAAAGAGGTGACTGGATGGTGTGTGCTTGCTGGTTTTTTTGTTTTTTTTTATGAGAATGCCGTGTAACGAACAAAAACTCGCGGCACTTTACGGGTCTTGTTGTTTTCTTTCAGGAAAATCCAAGGAAAGTCCACAGGAAGCTTTTGATTAAAGGGATAGTTCAACAAAACTGCATGTGAGGTTCTGTTAAAAAGGGTATGCAGAGCTAATAACTTACTTAATGTTGATAAGGCTGCGTTTTCCATGAGTTTATATCCAGATTAGATTGTCTCTGAGGCTGAAGCTAACAGGTAGTATGTCAGGAATCAAGAAACAAAGAGGACTTTTACCGTCTTAAAACAACTCCAGTGTCGAATACCCAACAGCAGTTTCTGCAAACACTTTCTGTTTGTCCATTTGCATTGAGCAATTACTGGCAGAGAGACCTTTGCAAGGTCTCTCTTTGCAAGGTCTCTCTGCCAGTATGAAACTCGTACTCGGAACAGAACATAGCACAGTTGTGTCCAGTCAGTGTTATACAGCCCACCACCATGTGGGGTTGACAGTAACCCTTTCCCCTCCATCCACATTCTTCCTACCCCCGCTTCTCATTTAGTGAACCTGCACTTCAAGTATTTAAAAATGTTGCAGATTTTACCACTACTTTAAAACCTTTTCACATAGATATTTAATATAAATGAAATGTATAAAAAAGCAATGCGAAGCAAAAAAAACCAAAACATCCCTTCCACCTATTTGTTGGTGTAAAGTCAATTACTTTGTCTAAAATAGGAGGTTATTTTATTTTAGAGCGCTGTTGGTGATGGAACTTACCAGGCAATATAGTTTTTCAGTACCACTAACCAATGTTCACAAGCTTGCATCTCGCATGCTCTCAAAGATCATTTACATTTAGTGCTGGATTGAAAGGAAAAAGTTCAACAAAATACACAGTGTTTAGCTTACATGCTTGACCTCTTACCAGTTAGCATCCCAGGATACAGGATTCTGCAACCTTGTTGCCAGAGTGACTCACCGATACTTGACTTTGGGCTAACATACGGCGTAGTTATATCAGTATGATGGATTGAAGAAAATGCATTAAATTTTATAGGGATCATTGTGTTCTTTCATATGCCGAAGTAAAATATGATATTCAATAGCTTCTTGTCAGCTGAAACTTTGAATTTCAGCTGACAATGTTAATGTTCTGTGTTTGAAAAATTGTTCATCAATCATTCACAATTGTAAGACAAAAAAAAAAAAAAAAAGATCAGCTTAAGTGGCCCACCCCCTCAATTAGTGTCAACCATCTTTTTATTTAACCCCGGGAATGCAAGGTCTGCCCTGATAAAAAAGTAAAGTGGTACAAAAAGCTAAAAAGAATAGGAACTTAAAAAAAAAAATAAAAAATAATAATAATAATAATTATTGATTTTTACACTTCCTTGTTTTCTTGCTAGATCTTGTTGATCTATACAAAATAAAGATGCTTAGAAAGTTGCATACTGCAGGTAAGATATTGACTGCTTGTATCTGATGGACAGAACCTCTCTTCAAAAGTCCTGAGCTGTCTGTTAAGGACAAAGTCAGAATTTTTGAGTCTTACTCAAGTGTCAAGTTTGTAAAATGGGCTGAACAATCCCTGAATGCTAAACAACAAATTACATGTTCAACTTTGCGAGACAAGAACACCGTGTTTGTTTTTGAAACAACGCACTAAGAACAGAGAAGGCAGATGTAGACTGCACGAGAAAAAGAGCCTGATGTGACTCCAAATGGGCTCATCTTGTCTCATGTAAAAGTCTGATCAGATGAGATTCAATGCTTTGTGTTTTTATTAGTAAAGACAGCACTGATAGCCCATAAATTCCCCAAATTACACACGCGGCACTTGATTTGTTTTCTCTCGCAGTGACAGCAAACTCAAAGGGCACTGGTTAAAAATGTTACCCCGACATAAAAATCGAATCTTTAAGTCACAGCAGATCAACTCGTCTAGTTGATCTCTCTATTTGAACATCTATTGTGACAGATAAAAAAAAAAAAAAAAGTTTCAGAGGGACTGTTGTTTGTACGACAAAACAATTCGTACTTGAGAGCCAAGGTGTTCCTGTGCCCCTCTGCTGTCACTCACATTCAACTCTGGAGCGGTAAGACAACAAAAGTCCCTGCTGATATTTAAATAGATTTATATGACATGACACAGGAATGAGTTGAATATGCCCCCCTACTAGTTCTACCATGCACTCACACAAACAGACACACTCTGGCCTCCCAACCTCCTATCCCCTCGCATGTGTTTTCTCATTTTCTGATTTCGTTTATTGATTTCACTCACCCCACCCCCTCTTCAAATCACACCAAACGACTCCTGACACGAGATTAATCCAAATGAAGACACAGCTTCCAGTCTCACTTGGAGATGATTTAATTTCTCATGCGCTGTGACGTGACTGTGTTGAACGTTTGACGTCTTAAAGCACATCAGTGGTAAAAGGCTGTCTGACTTCCGCAGGTTTTTGCCTAATGAGACAGAAATGAAACGGGACAGGGATCAAAGCGGCTGCAGGCCCCACGATGTAGACAATATTCAGTAAGTCATTATCGCTCCGATCTTAACCGCGTTTTTTCGCTGGACCGTTTCTCTCCTGAGGGTTCTGGTCACCAGACGAGAGAAAAAAACAAAATAAGAACCAAATAACAGGTTGGTGAAGGCTTTGTTACATGTAAATCAGCACACTTGTTTAGAATGTTTCCTTAGAAATAAAAGTCAATTTGGTCGCAAAGGCAATTTTAGGCGATCTATTGTGCATCCTGACTTATCCTGGAATGCCCTCCTGTATTATATTTGAAGAACTCTGATGAGGTTTCTTGCAGGTTTATCATTGTTAGCATTTCTCAACAGGGCGCCACTCAGATTGCACCCCATAGACACTGTCAGATCTCTCAGAAGAGGCCAGACTTGCTTACCTCCAGTTCCTGAGTTTAGTGAGCTGGAAGGAGCTAATTTGATTGACTTTCACCTCCTTCTTTTTTTTTCTCTCGCCTGTATCTCGCAGTCCCCTGACGGTGCGAGACTTTTCTGCTCACTGAGTGTATTGACAGGCAGTCAGTTAGCACTTGACATGTCAATGTCCAGTCTGCTCGAGTCTTGTTGGATTCTGGGTGTTTCTGTGTATTTTTCATTGATGGAGGCGATATGCTTGGCCGTGAAACAGATTATTCTGGGCTTATTATCCATGTTTCCCAAGTATGCCGGTGTAGCTTGGAAGTTTGGAGCTGATTTACCTTCATTTATTGAAGCTTTGATCACACGGTGCCTGGAAGCTAAAAGAAAAGTATCCAGACCCCTTAAACTTTTTAATATTTTGGCACATTAAAAGCACAAACGTCAATGATTTTATTTCGGATTGTTATGTTACAGGCCAAAAAAACAACAAAAACCTGCAAAGCTGATAACCCAAAATAAAATACAGCATAAACACTTCCTTTCAGAAGTCATTTAATGTGTAAGAAAAACCCACTTGTAATTCATTCTCATAATAACAATAACAATAATAATAAAAGTAACATTCATACTTTGCCAAGGTTCACATTCCAGGACTCTTATTTACCTCTGACGGCTATTGGTTGTGTTTAGGATTTTGTTGTGGAATACAAGTAAAATTAATTAATACACTTTTCAAAAATTTATTTTGAAAAAGACTCAAGAAATGCAGTTAATCATGTATTTATTAGCATTTATTCTTTCTTCAGCTGCATGAGTTGAGTTGTTCCAACAGAATGAGCTGTCCACCTTCAGACTCAAAGGAAAACAGCTTCACTGAGCAAAAAAAAAAAAAATAAAATACAACAGTGACATAATACTTATTTAGTGCATAATTTTACTCACTTTGAATGTAATGCCAGCAAGCTTTTTTGATTTTTTACAAGTTAAGCATCAGGCCACAAAATGTGGCCCAATAGTGTATAGAGTGTCTCTTCTCAACTATAGTGAGTGAGTTTTAAATTTTCATAACGTCCATTTTGTCATCCCGTTTTAAGAGTTAAGTCAAGAACAAGTGTCAAATAGTTGGGATATGTGAGAGCGTCAGACTACATTCAATTTGGACTTTTCCATCACCTCTCAGCACCACCGTTCATCAACACCTGCTAGAAAGAATCAAAGGCATTTGAACAGCATTCAGAAATCCCAACACCTCCTTTAGACAAAAGCTATTTCAATAGATTCTGTTGTACAAATCAAAACATGAAGTTACCTCTCTGTACGTATGGAAAATATCTGTTAGAGAAAATGAGGAGAGGAAAATCTTTCTCCTGTAGCAGTGTTGACGTGTCACAAAACTCTACAGTAATGAGAGTTTCTAAACCTAGTCTTTGGTCAAAACCTGCTAAGGATGTGCATAGTCACCCATTTTCATGTGTATTTCAAGTTTGTCAGTCCTTATTTTTATTTAGCCCAGAAAAATATATAAGAAATGACTTTTTCAGCTTAAACATCCTGTTCAACTCGCCCATAAGCAGACTGGTTTGGCCAATTTAATCAGCCCAAACAACTTTTCAGCCCCATTTTTTTGCATAGTTTAGGCCAGGGTTCCACAACCTGCTGTGCCAGAGCCGCATGTGGCTCTTTAGCTCTTCCCCAGTGGCTGGAAATGACATAAAGCTGAGCAGCATTTTTGAAAATAAGGATGATTAAAAAAAGTTATTTTCATGCAACATGTGCATGCGAGGAATGTTTGTCTTTTTGTTCATTCACTTTATTTCATTCTTTAAATCAGTTTTCTTTTTATTTATAAAAGTGCATTCAAGAAAACTTTTTTTTAACATTCATTATGTGAAAACACCAACAAACTAAATATGTTTTTTTCTTTATTTAAACAGTAAACAAATGTTATAGAGTAGATAATGAAAAAAAAAAAAAAAAAAACTTCTGTTACACTGAGAGGTGTGGAAAGAGAAGTCAGTCAATCTTGACTCTACAGCAAACAAAGCTGGTTTATTAATTGTCAGGGATCATAGAAGATTTCAAAATGGCAGAACCTCCCATCAATCTCTCTGCCACATCAAGCAGTCCACCTATGTATTGGTTAAGTCCCGCCTTCCCATCTTAAATTGACCAATCACCTCAGCCGTCCAGAGCGTGGGGTTGTGGGGAGGGGGGAGAGGAAAGGAAACAAAGTTAACTTTCACACAAAATAAACACTAACAATTATTTATCAATAATAAAATATCAGACATTTTATGCAAGAAAATGCACAATTTACAAGTCATTTTATTTGTTTAATTACTTTCAAGCCTCAACCAATCAAACTCCAGCTCTTACCACTGCACTTCCTATAACAGAGCTGGGTTTGAGGTGGGCCTCCTCTTTAGCAGGGACACAAGATGGCTGCCACAAACGACGAACCCACAAGGTAACAAACATTTCAACCACACACACATACGCTTACACAGAATGTTCACTTACACACTCTAGAACTAAAACGAAGATTTGAGAAAAACATATTGCTTCTTAATAATTTCATAAACTAAAACTATCTATTATTGAATGACCGTGTAGATTTTGTGAAGGCAAAAATATTCTTTTGAACACAATTTCACGTAGGATGTCAGTCTAAGAAAATGAATGTTGATTGAAAGGACAGACGTTAAACCAATATCTTACTAATCTATTCATGGGTGCTTTCAAGTTTTAGCTGTAGTTTAATGTTAACTTAGAACTTGCAAGAGCTCAGTAATCATTTATTTCTACAAACATCCAGTAACTAGAGGCGTTTTGCTGACAGATGGAGTGCATGGTATCTACATGCCGGTGCTTAAGTGACAAAAAGTGTCAAGGTACCACTTGTTTGTCATTGTGCTTTCACTCATCTTTGTGACACATTTATGCATATATTGCCAAAAGATCCGCATTTGTCATGCGAGGCATGAATATAAACATGACTCCCAAAAAAAAAAAAAATGAAATCGTCACTGTGTTTTTTCAGCACAGTGATACAGACTGACAGTTCCTCCTGTCTCCTGTTTTCCTGCTGCAAACCTGTGAAGGAGGTGTTGATGGGTGCCCTGCTTTTGGAGATTGGGCTAAGTTTACTTCCCACTGCAGGTCGCCAGGGCTGGGAGAACCGTAGCTATGGACCCCCACATCCCATCAACAGGGCAGTGGGGCCTTGAAGGAGCCTGAGTCCTACCAACAATTGGAAAATAAAACAAAATTGGACCCTCTATTGACACTCACTTACAGCATAGTGGGAGGATGCGGAACAACATAAAAAGAGCGGTATTCATGACATGATATTTTCATGGCTGCTGGAAAACTGAAGGGGGTCGTCTCTTGCTTTTTTATTTTTTTTGAAGGAAAAACAGTTTTCAGTTTAAACACATTCAGATTGAGCAAGAAATTCCCCCATGCATTAAATATTTGGAAAGTGTCATCGCTGGCTGTTGATAAAAGACAATCCTTTGCTGCATCAGGGAGCCATGCAGATGACACACTGGGAAGATTTCGTATTTTTGTCAGATGCGGAGAACGCTTCCCCGAGCAGAACAGCTCATCTTCCCCTCCCTGCGCTCTGACTCTGCTCATGTCTCCCTCCTCATTTTATGGCACGTTTAATGGAAAGGCTGCAGACTGGGAGGAGTGATGCTAAGGGTGGAATAACATAAGCTTTAACTCGGATACCTCCGGGACTTAGGTCTTAATCAGGAGGATGTGGTGGCCTGGGCCAGGGTAAGAATTATGATTATTACGGCATGTTAGCACATGTCTCAGAACGGAATGGACAGATTGATGAGCTCACTGAGGGCAGGATTAGCTAGCCCACATGCTGATCGGTGACTACCATGCAAGACTGGCCTGAGCAATTTCAGTAAAAATAGGTTTTCTTGAAGGATAGTTGTTTAGAATATGTCATTTTGTTTCAAGAGATGCCTGTTAAATCACACATTTTATCATATTGAAAATCACAAACTTTCTTGTATTTTACTGGAAACTTATGGAATAGACTAAAACAAACTAATACATAATACAGTGGAATGATAAAAATATAAAAAATTCAATTTATTTATTTATTTTTTCTTTAAGCAAGCCGAGATCTGAAAAGTTTATCGAACAGCCACCTTTACTCTGGAAACTTTATGTAAAATCCAGTTAGGAGTCATGCAGGGGAAACAATCCCTCACCACACCATCTACTCTGAGTAAATGGTGGTGGCAGCCTCATGTTGAGGGAAATATGGTGGAGATATACTACAATGTATGCACTGCTAACTATATTAGAAGCAGGTTCTGTAAACATTTTACTTTGACAAAAACAAGGTCTAGAAAACATTCTAAGCTTCTTTACCCTTCATAAATATATTATTTTTGGTCTATTGCACAAAATCCTAATGAAATACATTGAAGTCTGGGACTGTCACATAGTAAAGTATGAATACTTTTGCAAACAGTACATCAGGTAAAAGTCAGACCCATTCTGAACAATAAACCTCCTACAAAAAAATGTGACCATGTCGCAACGTCCTTCGAGGTCAAACATTACGGACATGCAAATGTGTTTTCCCTGCGATTCAATGTTGACTTTGCAGAAAGATTTCCTTATTTAAAAAAAAATAAAAAATAGCGATACTCTGGCAGATAACCTTCGAAAGTGGGGACTCTTCAACATTTCACGTGTCTTTCAACATGCGTGTGAAAACATTTCATGCTTTCTGACAGTGTATGACCCTGCATTGTCAGAGAAAAATGCACTGTAAGCTGCTAGGCATGTCAAGCCACAGTATGGGGTCCCTACTTGTGCTATAATCCCAGTCGTGGCCTTTTAACCCACTGTGGCTCGCCATTCTCTCCGCCGCTCTCGCCCCTTTTTGCACCTGACAGTGGAACACGGAAAAACAAATGGAGACCTTGAAAACCATAAGGCACTGCTTGTTTGCCCTCTAAGTTGTGACTCTTTCCCTCACCTGGGTTTGTTTGTAGATTTAACCACGTTTAGCTTAAAAAATGCAATGTCTTTGGAGGAAAGGACTCTTCTAAATTCACTTGCAGCCTGGGGATGCTATTGATTCGCCTTGCCGAAGCTGTCTCATCTCTGATACACAGGCTGCAGTTTGTGTTCTTTTTTTTTTTTTTTTTTTCCTTTCAGTCAGGTAATGTTTTCTCACCTGTCAGAAAGTTGTTGAAAGATGAAATCTTGCTCGACACTAACCAACATCTTTAGAAACAGGCTTGTTTTTAACAGCCTTCTGACTGCTTTGAAAGAGATATTTGCAGAACGTCTCCAGAAAACCTCACAAGGTCCGTACTAAAGTATGTTCAGAAGTGCTTTTTTTTCCTCACTTATTGTTTTATTGAATACATTTCTGTGTGCTAACTGTAGAAAACCAAAAACAAATTTTGGTAAACTTTTGAATTTCGTTTTTTTTTTTTTGTTTGCCTTCCTATTACATTTAAAGCTACTATGTAAACTTGATTTCACTTTTCTCTGTTACCTCCAACCATCCCCCCCTACTTTTACTAATAAAGCCACGTTCCCTGCTGATGGAAAATTGTCGGTTTACCTCGCGCTACAGGGGTCTGGGCAATCAGTCCTTAGAAAAGCAGTGCCAGGTTAACCTGCTGTGATAGTGGACTCTCGGGAGAGTGCCCCACCTCTGCTTGACATGCAGAGGCTCTGTTCACCAATAAGAGGCATGCCCACTACACAATAGATCCGCTCCAACCGTCTTCAGTTTAACGTTATAAACAACAATCTTCTGGTCTGGGCTGTGCATGCATAAAATTGTTTATTTTTCACATCTTTTCTGATTGAATTTCTAGTTTTGATTGTGCTGGAAATTCAGTATTTTTCGTTTCTCTCTCTCTCTCTTTTCTTTTTTTTTTTTTTTTTCGGCAAAGCTTTATCTTCCCCTTCCCTAATTTCACGTGAATCCTTGATTATTTTGATTGCCTCGCTTCCTCCTAGCTTGGCCGACAGTTGTATCGTACGTTGAAACACAAAGAAGGGCCTTTGTGAGGCAATCTCGCCCATCTCCTTTGCTCGTTCTCCAAGAGGAACTGTTAATGGGACACTTGCAGTATGGGGGTTCACAAGTCGAGGATGGAGATGTGCAAAAGCAAGTTTCTTCACCTTTCTGCCAAACTGCAGGATCAAGTCGAATTACAGGACTAAACAACACATTGTAATCCAGAAGTGCTTTTTAAGTGGCACTTAAAAGAGTTGGAGCACTTCTTATGCAGATGCTCTCTGAATCTCTGGCAAAACTGTAAGTGCACAGGAATTGAATCTGTTGGGTGCAGATGCTGGTCTTTCACGACTGTATTTGCATCATAATACTGAGGTATGCCACCAGAGTCCATAATGCAAATTTGTTTAATTTAGAGACTTCAGAGTTTGGTTTGTAAACCTCTGTCTTTCAGACTCGGCATGAGACCCTAACAAACACACTCCAAAAGAAAATGAAATATTGGGTCATTTCAAGCATGGTGTTAGTACCGTAAGAATCATTTGCAATCCAACCACAGTTTTCAGGCAAATTCTCTTATATTGATTTGACCAGATTTGATTAATGAAGTGAATTAATTGGACTGAATTGCTTGTTAGATTTCAAGAAAGTGAGTTGGGCAGCCAGTTTGCAATGTGTTTTTGTCTACTCATAACACCTATCTACACCACCGGTTGTAACCAGGTATTTAGTGAGGTGAGCTGATTAAGTGACAAAATCATTGGCCAAAATTTTGCGTTGTGTTTGTGGTTGTCAAGGATTTGTTGTGCCTGTCAGTGTTTATCCACCAGCCTTTAGTGATACTTCCTTCCTTCACAGTTACATCGTTGAGAATATGAATGTTGAGACCAGCTATAGTGTCAAATAATCACAACACACTTTTACAGAAAATACTGATTCGTTTTTAAGATTGTAGCACCTTTTAAAGAGGCAGTGTTATTTTTTGGCACATAGAGCCATTTCATAGCACAATCATGTAAATATGTTACCTTCATTTGCAACAGAAATGCCATATATATAGCAAATATGACTTAAAAGAAAATTTTACTTCATAATTTAACTCCTTGAAATTGGGGTTCTGCCTGTTTAAAACCTCCTGCTCTTTCTGAAGCTCCTCCTTCAGGAAGTCATCACAGCATCACACCTCTGGTAAGCCTTTAGCAAGATTTCTCAAACATGCATGAAAGAATCAAGGCAACACTCCAGCGTTGTCTTTGATGAGTGGGCAACATTATAACATGATGTGAAGCTCAAAAAAGTCGGTCTTACATAATTCCGTCCCTTAAAGATAACAAAATGGATTTCTGAAACACCAGGGCAAAGTTTGCAAATCTAAGTTGCACTTAGGCTGCAGTTCTTGGCTGACAATTTTGATCTTTTAAATGCAGTCGCCATCAAATTTCACAAGAACAGTCTATGAAGAGAAGCTTTGCTGTGCTTTTAAGATAATATGCCACACGTACTAGTCTGTGCGCCAATTTTGAAGTTTTGCAATTGGAGCTGACAAAGCTTACAGCTCACTATCGGCGGTGTCTGTAATTATGTACAATTGTGAAGTCTGTTACAATTTAAACATGACTGTTTGGCTGATGTTGGTTTGAAAAGCATTAGATATGTCAGGTTAAGAACCACATACGAAAGTAGCCCAGGTTCAATAATAATAATAAAAAAAGAGATCTGCTGTTCAGACTGTTTTGAAAAACCACAAATGGGTCACATATAGGCAAAATAATCAGATATGGGCCAGCCTTGTCTGCGGTGGTAGTATAATGAAGATAATATGAAATTAAAGCTAGGAGTTGATGTATGTTGTCGATGCAGCTTCCCCTGACAGAAAGACAGGTTGACAACAAGTGGCTCACACGGCCTGCATACTGTACGGTACAGTGTGTGACTGTTGTTCTGATGGAACCGGTGATAGGTTTCCCTGGAAATGCCTTCCTGCAAGCTGTTGTCTGTCACTTAATTAGCCTCGCGTTCCAGCATCATATGCTCCTCTTGTGTATTTATTTATGTTCATACACAGCTGTGAGGAAAGTATGCAGGTGTCATCTTCGCTGCAGATCTGACTTGCTCATGTTTGCTTGTGTGTGGCCGGCCATATGCATGAAAATGCAGAGAGAAAACGGAAAATTGGTTGCATCCTTTTTACATCTTTATGATGAGATAAATAAGACGCTGTGAAAAATGCTGAAAATGACACCATGCGGAGTATTGTAGCAGATTTCCTGGAGGGTTATTGTTGGTGTTGGTTATAAGCGCTCCATTGCTTTGCATTTCTTTAGATTTCTTTGTATTGTTATTGGTTTTTTTTCTTTTAGATTCCTTTATATTGATGAGCAGTGTGTCTTTTATATTTACACATCCTCGCACACATGTGCTGGTATGGGTCTCTTCATTTCTGCTAAAAGATTTTCTATCCATTCTCATTTGTAAACATATGTTTCTGAAAGTATTTGTTGAAAAGATGACCTCGTCTTCTGTCCAAGCAATGGGAAATGGTGGCTTGAAACAGAAACGTGACAAAACACAAAGTCATTTATTAATGTCTTAATGAGATTTATTAGACTGGGTCACCATTTTGACTTTCCTTCTGTTGGGCTACATTTGGACAGGACATATATATATATTTTTTAAAAACTTAAATTTTCAATGTGTTTTTAGGGCTAAATTTAAACAAGTCTACTTGACGATATGCATCTTATATCTTCTAGCAGAAATCTCTCTTGTCTTCTTTAAATAAAGAGATTAGTGTGTCTTAGCAGATGAAGCTAACGTCGAGTCCAGGGTTTTTCTCCTATTAAAAAAACCTATCAAAATACTTTCATTTTTTATTCATTTTAAACCACTCTACATTTATATCAGTAACTTATTCTGACTGGAAATGTTCCGTCGTCAGTCTGTTTCATACAGGAAGATTATTGATGATACAGCACTAGGCCTGTCACGATAAACGATAAATCAATTAATCGTAGATAAATTAAAACTATCGACGTCATTTTAATTATCAGCATTATCGTCTCTTTTGGCCTTTTTCTCTTTCAGTTGATGACACTAAATGAAAAAAGGCTCAACTCCGGTGCTCTCCACTGACCCTCCCTTCCTCATTTCCTTAGTGTAATGCCCAGCGCACACAACACGATCTTAGAGCTGTCGGCCGATTGTCGGCCTATTTCCGAGACCTGAGAGACACATTAGCCGACAGAAATCCTAGCTATTACGGTTCGGTGTCCAACAATGGGCACAAAATAATGGCTACAAGTTCAGTTAACTAATTTGAAAACCAGGCATTAATCAGTGCTTTACTACAATCTACCTGTAATGCATGTGGCTAGTGTCAGTCCTGACTGAATGAAAATACATTATAACCTCTACATTTTGTGTAGGTAAATAGGCTTAGATGTTAAAAATCAGCCAATGCCAAAATGATGGTGGTTTAAGCATTGATAAGATAGCACTGAAGTTGTTTTTAGCCTTTTAATATGAGACAAACTAATTAGAATTTTTACTAAATGAAGATGTTGAGCGCAGTTTATGCAGCAGGCGAACTCTGTTCCAAACACATTTCAGATTTCTCCTGGTACTGCACAAATTGATTTGACAAAATAATATATTTTTTGATTATTATTTTATGAAGATATTGACAAGTTTGTGAAGATATTATTTAAGCTGCTTTTGAGTATGATTTAAAACAATCTCCATATCTCTCTTTGAACAATGCACAGTTTAACTCTCAGGTGAATTAGTTGGGACATCCACTACTTTGACAATTCTCTCTCTACAATGTTTGGTACTTTCCGTTGGTAGAATGATGGTGGACTGTTGGTATTGGGTTGTTGGGGACCAACAGCTGCATCTGTGAATATCCGTGAATACTGAACAGCGAATTCGTAGGTGGTGGTCCACTGTAGTGTGGAAGTGAACTCGTGACCCCTCGCAGAATAATGTCCAACAACCACAGCTACTCTAAGGGAATTTTTGACAACATATTGTTCTAACACACCTCTATACATAAATAAATCCCTCTGCACTACCAGTACATCATGAATAAACTTTGCATCAACAATGAAACATTTTTCTGCTTTCCTGCGTCAGATAAATTAATGTTTACTCCCCTTTGGCCCTTGGCTTTAATTTGGCAGCATACTGACCTGACACTGTGTTGGGATATTCATTGCATCCCTTTTAGTCAATTCATTTAATTATGCCATTCTACACAGGGTGCCAGAGCTAGAGCGGCATCTGAATGTTGCTTCTTCAATCTGCATGTATAATCTACATGTAGATTGAGCCGGTCAGCTAAGATGACCAAAAATACATTCTGGTGCTGTAGAATTATGTACACTGATGTTTTTGTGGCTCTATAGGAAAGACGGTGAGTTTCATAGGGAAGTCGATTCATCAATAAATAGAGGAAATGACGAGAGCCAGCGCAGGCTCTGCTAATTGGGAGGAAGCGGCAGTTGAGATTAGTGTGGAGGGAGGATGAGTGTGTAACCATTAAAAGGCTCCCTCAGTTCTTTTCACATTTAGTAAGGAGAATTGGTTTCACACTCATCAACGACAAGATTTTTTCCCTCCTTTTTTGTTGCCATCTATTATGGCATATGTCAGATTATAGTCTTCCTCCTCTCTGACGATTATGTTGAATATCAGCATGGTCTTTCTGCTCAGTTTGGTTCATGAGTATCTACACTCACACTAAAGGAGGAAACAATCAAGGAAGTCACTTAAAATGTAAGTTAGTTTGAAATACTGGTTAGCAACTAGAACCGGGGTGTCAAACTCATTTTCATTTTGGGCCATGTCAAAAAGCTGAATGTTCTTAAAGGGCTGGTTGTGCCAGACTACATTGAAGAAACCAAATAAATGGTTAAAATGTCAACAAATAGCTGTTCCTACAAGAGTTTGATTGTTTTAGTGTTTTTTTTTGCAGTCTTTTGTGGCGCCAATTTAGAAATGTTTGTAAGGAATTTTTATTTGTGCTAATGTATGATGTTAAATGTGACTTTTTATTACGGACTATAATTTGACATCAAGAAAGGCTGAGGCAGCAGTCACTTAAGCTCAGGGGTTACGTGTCAATTGAGTCCTAGAAATGTAAAGACACCATAATAAATATATTCCAAAATTACCAAATTTGCAGTTGCTTCCCTCACCACACCACATTTTATATTTGCAGATTTGGTCATTTCCTGTCCAATTTTGTTTGGACAAAACTGAGCCTACTGCAACTCCTCGCTGGCACCATGTGTGCTTTTCCTACATACCTTCTGTTTTTTTCACACGCACCTTTGGGAGCCAGTCAAAGTAATATACTGTAAACTATTTATAGTTTTTGTGTAAAAAAAAAATTTAAAAAATATGTGACTTCAACAGCTATGAGTAGCATTTACCTCATCTTGGCTTTACTGGGGATTGGACCTTTCAACAGAAACATCAGAACAGAAACAATATAAAATGTTAGTCAGATTGAAATGTTCTCTGTAAAAATTATTTATCATCACAAGTAATCTGATGCTGCAAGAATAATATGTTGAACAGAAATGTTATTGCCAAAGTATGGTGTGGGTCGCTAGCCTCTACTAAAACACATGGAATTATTTTTGTTTAGTGTCTGCTTCACTAATACTGTAAGAGGAGGCGCCTAGAGCTCTACTGTAACATTGACAGTATGCAGTGACAGGTTGGATTTCCTTTTGATAACCAAATAATGGTTGGGACCTGACTTCCATCTCTTCATTTCTCCTCTGCCTTAGCTTTTTCTTCTATTCTCTGATTAGTTCTTGTGGTTCCTTTACCATTTCCAACTCTCATTCTGTATTTCAGCCCATATGTATGCATTTTTCTCCACTCTGCTCCTTCCATTGTACTTCAGGATTGCCTGTGATCACTTCGGATCATTCCCATTATTCGCCCTGGCTTATGTTCCTTAATGTGTTGATCCTCTTTGTAAGTTGCTTACTTGCACTTGGAGCCTACAACAACTGATCACTATTTGCTTTTGTGGAAGAAACTGTAGTTAGTTTATGAGGGTTGTGAGCTAATTGCACAGCCTCTTTCTTCTGCATGGCATATGCTATGGACATACATTATATTATGGAAATCTTTAGGTAGAAACTACTTATATGTATTGATGGGCTGTAAAATTATGGATATAACAAGAATGTTTGCATTACAACAGATTAAGGCCATGCAATTTTGAAGTAGCTCAGAAGACAAAACAATATGGCAGTTGTTGAGAATAAATAATTCTGTGTTTTCCTTTTATCTCTTTTAGCTAGTTGCTAAGCTAAAGCTAGAGGACAGGACATGTTAGGAAACACCCTCTAAGTTACAGGATATGACAAACTAGGTAATGCCCTCTTTGGGGCGTGCATACCTTTGGGGCTAACAAAGGGAGTGGGAAACTGTTCTGGGATGCCATTTGTCTTGCTACCTCTTAAAGGTGGTATGTGAAATGGACCAGCTGTATTTTGGTATAAATAAATGGATTTCATGAATTCAACTCACTGACTCTTCTTTGACCTCATACATCAAGAACTCATCTGAAATAATCAAGAACAGATTATTTCTCCACACAGTCTAACTCCAGTGCTTGTGATCGATTTCAGAAACGTTATTCAACCTTATGAATCCCTTCAGGATGTTCGACGTCTCATCATACATCAGGTAAATCTTAAAAAGAAGAGGCTCACTAAATATTCACCTGTTGCCACCTGAGAGATTTTTCCTATCCTTATTTTACAAATAACTATCTGAAAAGTTGGATAGGCATTTGTTTACAGCCCATTTTACTCTGAGTCCCCAAACTGTGAATAAATAAGTGACTTGCAACTGGTGTTGTTCAGAGGAACTGTGACATAAAAGTCCTTATGTCCGTGTGTTTCATACCCTTTTAGGTCGGGAAAATGGCGGCAGTGGTTGTCGGGTTTGGCTGTTACAATATGGAAGCTGAGGAGAAGTAAGAGGCAGTGGAGAGGGGGAAAAGGATGGAGGTGAGGGAGTTTGGAAGCAAACACAAGCTGTGAGACTGAAAGAGGCCAGATGCAGTTCTCAGCCAGGCAGCGGCTTAGGCGTATACCCCGAAACTCAAAACCCTGAAAACAGCCAAAGACTGCGGGTGTGGTAAAAAAATAAAATAAAATAAATAAAGGTTGATAATTTGGAATGCACACTTTGGTGTATTATACAGTCCTTAAGATCTTTGTAGTGAGCTTGATTCTTAGAAAATATAAAGAATGTCAAAGATGATAGGGGAACGTGAATTTAAAACATAATATGAAGACAAAAAAACAAACAAAAAAACGTTTCACTCTCACCTGCTCATTGCTTAAGACTCATGATCAGATCTGCTGTCTTCGACCTTATTCTTCTACATCCACAAAGATACAGTGCATCACATGTGAGTTTTGAAGGCATTATGAATTATTTAACAAAAAGAAAAAAACTGGGCGGGGGGGGTGACGGTTGGGGGAGGACAAAACCACTGCGGGTGGTAATTCAGAGCAAAAGAGGACTGGGACGAGTTTGTGTTAACTGAGATTAGGCTCCGTGGCATAAATACAGCACAGAAAATTCCACTGTCTGGCTTTCATGTCGGCTATGAAAATGAGACGTGTTAAACCAAGACTTGCAGTGGTAACACAGTGATAAACAAACAAAACACCACATGAATACCCAATTAGTGCCTTGAGTGGAGTAGCGTGTTCGGGCGGGGTGAGAATAACCAGAACCACAGGTTGGAAACTCTGCACGGGATCAGCACGGTTCATCACGCACAATGGCCGCTGTGCTGCTGAGATTCAATTCCACGATCAGCACTTTGAGTGGAATTTTTGCACATGCTCTTTTCATGTATGCAGTATGATATTACACCAAGACAAATAAGATGTGTTTTGCCTAATTTGAGATGTGAAATTTAAGGGCTCTCTCTTTTCTTCAATCTAGTGAGGATATTTTTGATTTGGTGGTTTTGGGCTGAGTGTATTTATTTATTTTTTTGTTTGGTTTTTGGATATCTTTGTTGTGCTGAATTTGTCCCAGAGCTTCCTCCCCAATGATAACTCAAAAGAATAAGCCATATTTATGAGTGAGTGTTCTTATTTTTGCAAGTAAATGCCAATTCAGTATTTTCAACTTTTTCACATTTTTACAAGCACAAACTTTCATGTTTTATTTAAATTGTGCACGATACACCAACATGAAGTAGTTCATAACTGCAAAATGAAAGGAGTGTGATACGTGGTTTTCAACTATTTTTTAATTTTTTTTAACAAGTGTGGGGCATAAATTTGTGTGCAGTCCTCATTACTCTGACAGTACAAAGTGAATTTGAGTGACATACATTCACTGTTTTAAGCTCACTAAAACAGTGAATGGAGTCTCTTTTACAAAACTATTCCAAATATTGATCATCTCAGGGTAGCTACTCTGGAGGATCTGCAGTGTAATTGAAGTAAAAGGTGGTTGTGCAATCTGCTGGTGACTGAATGCAAATACATGCCATGATCTGAAGGCTATTCATTTGCAAAATAATCCATAGATTTCCTGAACCTTTAAACCAGGACTGAAAATATAATGTTTTATAACATACCCATAGATATCAGACTGCTATTTCTATCTACAGTATTTTCCGCACTATAAGGCACTCTTAAAAACCTTAAGTTTTATCAAAAGCTGACATTGCGCCTTATAATCCGGTGCGCCTTATATATGGACCAATATTGAGCCACAAAAGGTCTCCCAACTACGGTAAGCAGCCGC
>CAEFZX010024295.1:0-16617 GCA_903066825.1 Alfaro cultratus
ATATATATATATATATATATATATATACAGGTATATATATAATCATAATATATCTGCAGAGCCTGTAGAATTAAAATATTCTCTCAAAAGCCTTAAATACCCACTTCCCCCTTCCTGTTAACCCTCACAGTGTCTGACCTCGCTTGGCTCCTGCCTGTGGGTGCTGTAGGTGATGTTGAAGAGGATTTTGAGGATCTCCACGATGCGCTGCGAGGCTTCCAGAGAGATGGATGGTGCTGCAGGCTCCAGCACACACTCATATTGCTCCTTCCACTGGACCTCCAGGCAGTTCTCCAGGGCTGCAGTGAGGAGGGGAACGCCTCCCTCCTGGAGGAGGAAAACAGGAAGAGAGAGAGAGGAACCCTGAAGAAGGTTATCCATCCATTCATCCATTTTCTTACACCCTTGTCCCTAGTGGGGTCGGGAGGTGCTGGTGCCTATCTCCAGCTAACTTTCCGGGCGAGAGGTGGGGTCACCCTGGACAGGTCGCCAGTCTGTCGCAGGGCAACACAGAGACAAACAGGACAAACAACCACACACACACTCACACACCTAGGGAGAATTTAGAGAGACCAATTAACCTGACACTCATATTTTTGGACTGTGGGTGGAATTCGGAGTACCCGGAGAGAACCCACGCATGCACAGGGAGAACATGCAAACTCCGTGCAGAAAGACCCCGGGCCGGGAATCAAACCCAGGACCTTCTTGCTGCAAGGCAACAGTGCTACCAACTGTGCAGCCTCCTGAAGAAGGTTAGCTAAACCTAAATGTCTCACACAGTAAATGTGTTCATTTACTCTTTTTTTTGTCTTTACTGCATATTGTACTTATTAAAGAATTTAGTCTTATTTACAATTGCAGGCAGCATTTTGGGATAAATTCACATTAACGTCCAATCTGATTTTACTGATGTAGTGGCGAGATGCAACCAGCAGGGGGAGTCAAGCGCTACACACACCGTTGTTACTCCGTTGTTAGCGTAAGCTAATTGAGTAGTTAGCTAACAGTAGTAAGCTAACTGAGTAGTTAGCTAACAAACAGAAGGATCATGTTTGAAATATTCCCCTTCTTTTACATAAACAGATGTACCTGTTTGAGCTGAGTGCTGAGTTCGGGTCTCAGGGCGGTGATGAGGAACATGAGGCGAAGCTCGTAAAACTGAACACTGGAGGGAGACGACCAGCTGACACTGGAGGAAAGACACTCAACGAGGCCGCTCAGAAGCCTGCAACCATAGGCGGGAAAAAGCTGATTTACATCTCTGGTAGATTTAAAACTGTTTACTCTGCTACAGCGATGCATTCTGGGTAAATGTCATCGTTAAATTAATTTTTTTTGGTATAAATGTTTTGTTTTTCTGTATGCCTCTTGTACACTTGCCACTTGCTCAGTAAAGTTGAATAAAACAGAGGAAGATGAACTGTCATCACCCTCTTCAAAATAAAAGCATACTTAAAGAATTCTTAAAAGCTGATAATCAAAACCTAAACATAGATGTCCAACTGAAAGTTTAGACTTTGTCTGAAAGTATAAATATAGGGGAAGGTAAGTGCACTAAATGTTAGCAAAAATGCTAATGCACTAAATGAAACATTAGCTCTACTATTAGCGCATTAGCAGACATTCGCCCAGTGAGCATGATGAATTAATGAATTGCTAATCATCTTGTTTTTGAGATGGCGGTTGCATGTAAATAATTTTCGTTTTCGTACTCAAGCTTTCGTAAAGTTAGCGTTGGACCCACCTGAGCCCGCTGAACCTCTCCTGAGCCCAGGTGCTGTTGTACACCACATTGCACAGAACCTTCATGGCCTCTTTCCTCAGCGTCTCCTCCCCGTGCTCCTCCTCCTCCACCTCTCCTTCCCCCTCCATCTTGCTCTCTCTGCGGTCTCTCCTTCCCCGCTCCAGCACCTTCTGATGGATGCTCCCTCTGTGCATTTCATTGATGCTGGTCCTGTGGCTGCCGAACCAGCTGTTGCTGTCCAGGTCGCCGCCGCTGTTGACGCTCCTGGAGTCGTCGTCCACCGCAGGAAACTCCTCAGAGGGGTCCAAGGCCTCGCCCTGGCCGCCGTCCTCTTCAGCGCACCCCTGCAGCAGTTTGGCCTCGGCGAGGGAGGCCATGATGTTGTCGTAGAAATCAGAGTCGGGGTCGTTGCCTTCCTCGCTGGCGTCGTTTGTGGTCAGGCCGGCCAACTTGGCCAAAGTCAGCAGAGTGCTGTCAGTCACCAGATGGCCCAGGATCTTTTTGTCCCTGGTCAGGATCCTTAGTGAGTGCAGAGAGACTCTCAGCAGACTGCGCTTCACTCCTGACCTCATGAACCTCACAATGACGACAGCTAAATTCTAAAGAGGGAGACAGAGAAACATCAACAAGTGGCCATGAATCAGAAACATTTGTTAACAGAGATGGAAACTTTTAAATATTGGACAGACTTGACATCCTGCTACAGAAACCACTACAGCACAACTCAAAGTCCGGGGGCCAAACATCAATAAGTCTCTCCAGTTTTTTTTTTTGTTTTTTTTGCAAATCAAAATTCATGCAAAATTCACACAAATTCACACAAAATAAAACTTTTTTTTTTTTTTCCAGATTTTACTGCAAATTTTTCTCCAAATTGGCCAAAAACTTTGGGTTTAAGTGACTGCTGCCTCAGCCTTACTTGATGTCAAGTTGTAGTCCGTGATAGTTACAGCGATTAATAAAAAGTCACAGTTAGCATCATACATTAGCACAAATGTCATAAAACCTCCTTACAAATATTTCTAAAATAGCACCGCAAAAAAACCTGAAAATCACAAAATCCTGGGGAGACGTTCAATATCATTTTATTTTTAGAAACACTTGTTGAATGCTGAACCAAACAGCTATTTATTGATATTTTAACAGTTTAATGGCTTTTGTCAATAGATTCTGGCACAGCTGGCCCTTTAAGAACATTCAGAGGCATAACAATCTCTTTATTCATCTATTCTGCAGCCACAAAGTGGCTCTTAATAACTCTAAAAATTAAAAACAGCCAGTTAATGTTTTAAAATGCAAATATAATAACAAAAGCAAGTTTTTAACAATAAAAAAAAATCTGCACTTAATTTAACAAAGAATGATACAGAAAGTACCAGTAATGTTTTAAAAATTAGGTTGGAATCTGTGTGCTTTTTTCCCTCTTTTTAAAAAATGTGGATGCTCTTTTATCTTTATTTTAAATCTTAAAAATACTTTTTTAAAAAATCCTAAAGTTGATGTTTGTAAAAAAGAATCTTTTTTTTTTTTTTTTTTTTTTTTCTTTTTAAGTTGTGATATTTGTTGCTATAAACAAGTTTTATTTGGCTGGGGGATACAAAATCATTTAAAAATGTATAAAAAAAATAAATGAAAATGTTTAAAATATATATATATATATATTTAGTTTTATTATTATTATTTTGCACTTGACATTTTGGATTTTTTCACAACAGATTGTACACAATAATGAAAACATGTTTTGTTAGAATTGTTTTTTAGGTGTTTCACACATATAACTGTGTTTGGTGCTCATGCAGTCGTCAGATGTTACCTGTCTGAGGATGAGGCCTCGATCTTCCTGCTCAAAGTCGTCAATGTCGGAGTCAGAATCAGCAAAGTCCCTCACTTTATTCTTCCTGAACTGATAAAACAGAGGAAAGAACAAATAAAACATGTTTTTCCAACTTTTAGTCTCCACAAAACAGTGAACTGCAGGAAGTAAACTTTGGCAGAACTTTACCTCTTCTAGTTTTCTTTGCTGGAGAATCAAATAATCCATTTTTACAGGCAACAACAGAGGAAAGGAGGAGAAAAATATATCAACAAAGAACAGCAAAGAATGTCCTCTAAAATATCTGATAAAAGCTAAATTATACTTTAACATGAAAACTAAGTGGCTGCCAGAAACCAGGGACTAAACATTTACAAAATCAAGCTTTTATTAGCAGCGACATGTTAGCTGGAGCTCAGTTATAGAGAAGGACAGAGGTAAGGGACAGTCAGCTATGCAGCACAGCTTCCTGGTGCAGGATGCTAGAAAAGTAGCAAAATATTGCATTGGAGATAAATGGCGACCTCTATAGTTGAAAAGTATAATAACGATGCTTAAAAGTGCGGGGAATTTGTTGATTTTTGTGTGAATTTGCACAATAATTCTCAAGACCGTGGAGGGACTGATTGATAGAATTTTGCAGTAAATAAATAAAAATTGCATTCATTTGATTGATAACATAACGTTTAAGCTCACTTAGTGTTTGGTCTAGAATCTAGAGGGCCACATAAAAAGCTACAACGGGCCGGATTTGGCCCACGGGCCGTGAGTTTGGCACACGTGACTAGAATGTGAATACTTTTGACACCTCTGCTTTAAACAAACACAGTATTTTCAGGACCTGAACCTGCACTGAAAACTCCTTTTTAATCGAACAGGTTTGCAGTCGCTGCATCTGAACTCAATCTGCCTGAGCAGGCAGAGGATCAGGAACGACTGATGCAGCAGAATTACTAATCACAGCCAGACTGTTGGGTGGAGGCGGGGGAGCGAGGACGGCGTGGAGGTGGAGGTGGAGAGCGATTAACTGAAGGATGTGAGCCGAAACTTTCTCCAGGCGCAGCAGGAACTCACCCTCCTTCTCTCCCTCTCGTCTGCATCGAAGAAGAAGCACTGGGCGTACTGCAGATCAACACAGTCAGACAATAAAAATTACAGCTTTTTTTAATCAGAAATCAATCGGCGGCCCTCTGTGACGGTGTTACCTCTTTGTTGAACTGCTGCAGCTGCATCTGAACGCCGTTCTCATCCCCCTGCTTGATGCACTGGATAATCCCCTCCATGTCCACGTCCATGCTTCCTGCGCACACACACACACACACACACACACACACACACACACACACACACACACACACACACATACACGAGCCATAACTAAATTAAACTTACAGTAAATGAGGACACCAACACGAAAAGCAACAAACTGTAGATTTTACCTGCTTTTTGGATCAAACGAGGAACTAGAAAAGCAAGAAATATGAGAAAATGAGAGAAACCTATTTAAATGTTTATCTATATAAGTGATTTTTCACCTTTTTTGATCAGTTTGTGCAGATTTAATAGATGAATGCAAACATAAAACTCCATCCATTCACTATTTATATGCACTTATCCTGGACCGTGGACAGTTCATCACACACATGGACACACTCGCACCTAAAACCAATTACACTAAATCTTACAATGTATTTTTGTCCTAATTTTTAGTCAGTACACTTTAAATAAGACAAGTAACATTTCAGCAAGAAACAGGATCTTGTTTTAACTAAATAATTCCTTAATATTGAAGGAAAAGTTCTATTTATAAGCAAAATAATCTGCCAGTGTAATATAATAACTTATAATTATAACCAAATATACTTGGTAAGATTTTGTGTTTCTGCAGTTTAATCTAAAAGTCAAGTTTGTGGATTGTGTGAGGGAACCAGAGTACCCAGAGAGAACTCATGCATGCACAGGGAGAACATGCAAACAGGGAGAACATGCAAACAGGGAGAACATGCAAACTCCATGCAGAAAGACCAGAGGTTGGGATTCGAACCCAGAACCTTCTGCAAGGCAGCATTACTACCAATCTGTCAGTCCTGTGATATTCCAGATTAAATCTCTGAGCCAACCTACCGTCCGCAGCTTCCAGGTGAGGAAGATCACCTCAGATCTCAGAGTTCGGGTCGATCGCAGCTCCTTCAGCGTTCCACGTCTCTGCTGTGGAGTCTGCTTCAGATTACAGTCCCTGCCTGCCTCTCCGTGTTTCTCTCTCTCTTTAATCCAAGAGAGATGCAGGAGCCGCCGAGTGTTTATGGTTATAATCCACTAATGGACTCTAAGCTTATATCTCCCTGTGCTGACCTTTCAACCTGTTGGAGGTTTCCCATGCGTGTGCCGTTCTGCAGCGGCTGAAACAGCCATTAAAACTTCCTTCTTTCTTCAGCTGAGCTTTGCTATATGTTATAAAACCAAACTGGATCTAAATGTGGCTGAGAAAAACGACTGAATAAAACATCAGCTGCTGCTGTCAGCGAGTCTGACTGCTTGCTGGAGAAGTTTCCCCCACAGAATTAAAGGGAATAATGAGCCTTTGTGAGGATTTCTGCCAAATCAGAAGGTTGGATACCAAGTCTGTGTGTAGCAGGATTTTATTTTAACAGTACAGCGGCTGCGACGTTTGTCAAAATGTGTTTATTTGTTCTCTGAGGTTGTTTCGTTTGGTCTCTCCAGACATTTCTCATTGTTGGGCTGGTCTTGACGGTTAGTGGTTACCATAGCAACCGGTAACTGACAGCTCCGCCCCCTTTCCCTGTTGCCGTTGGTAACCGTGTTAGGATTAACTCCGTGTTTTCTTTACAATTATTGCATTTTAACATATATTTTAGACAGATTTGATCTAACACAGTGTTTCGTGAGTAAGTTTGCTATGTTTTGTATACGTTTTTAACTGTTATCATTATTATTCATTTGCATTTTAGCTGTGTTTAATTTTGCAACTGTTAGCCGCTGCTAACTGCTGTTAGCTGCTCGTTGGGAGTTGTTGCTCTGTAGTTTGTTTAGGGTTATTTACTGTATTTGATTTAATGTATAGAGACAGAAGCTGTTGGACTGATGTTAACCACCAACTTGATTTCTTCTTTTGTTAGAATAAATACAGTAAACATGAGTGTGGTTTTATTGTAAGTCACCTTGGTTTCTTTTTGTATTTTTAATTTTTTTGTGAATGCATTTCTATTTGGTTTGTACAGATTTTATCTGTATGAAAAATTAGCAGCAATAATTTGAGTTAGTAAGCCATGTTATGTTGTTTCATTACAGTAAAAATATTAAGAGTTAATTTTCCAATGTCATATTTTCACCATGTCGTTCATTCATTTACAAATGTTTCTGTTTCAAAGTAATTATTTAAGTAGCATAATTAGCTTCATATTTAGGTAAATATTATGTTTACAAACTAAGTATTTAGCTCCAAACTATTTTGATAAAAAGATACATATTTTAGTTAGTAAAATTAATATGTAGTTTGAAAGCTAAATATAGTCATGCAAGTAATTTGAGTTTAAAAAATTTATTTCTGGTTTACTCTCTAAATAATATAAGGTAATATTTATTTGTGTCTCATTGTTTCCTAAATCCAAAAACAATGAGACACAAATAAATCTGAGGATTAAAAAAAATTCATTTTTTACAGAATTTTACTGTATTTTCAGTCACATTAAACAAAATATGACTGCAAACGCTTTTCAAATTAGTAAAGCACTTTATTAAGAGTAAAATAAAAACCTTGTGTGGCGATTGACTGATTTCCTCAGAGTTTGGCCACAGCAGGTAAACAGGGACACTTCCTCTCGGGAACACAATCCCTCCCTTCTATCCGATTACCGTCAGACGTAATCCGCGATTAATCATAGGTAAAATAATAATCATTTGAGTGCTGGAGCTCTTTTATTCACACACACCTGTGATGACTAGAGCTGGGAGTTCTCAATGGAGACGTGTTGTAAAATGAAACTGGTGAAGTGAATTAAATAAGAAAAAAAAAACATGAGCGTTTACCCTGCTTTTGCATTTATGGAACGTTGTTAAACTCTGCTAATAAATTAAACTTGTTCCTATTTTCAGGAGGGTTAATAATTGATAATTTAATTAAAGTTATTCTTGCTTTCCCATCAGCTTTAACTACAGCCGTTGTTCACTGAAGGAAGCATTAGAGGAGGGCGGATTGATCCAAAATAGCAACAGTATTGATACCAAATCAGTATTGGTTATGAAGCAAATACTGTCCCAACCAGGCTGGATTGTTTTGAGGTGCTGGGGCCAGTAATGCACCACTCACACACACACACACACACACACACACACACACACACACACAGAAGAAGCAGCAGACACACACCTCTGTTTTCTGCGTCATTGAGAAGAAAATGTAAACAGCGTTAAGTAACTAGTTATATTTACTCAATTACATTTACTTGAGTAACTTTTTTGACAAAGTTTACTTTTAGGAGTATTTTTACTACGCGGTACTTTTCACTTTTACTTGAGTAATTTTATTAGGAAGTTTCTCTACTCCTGAGTAAAGTTTCTGGATTTCACTGGGATTAAATGATAGACAGAGAAGGAAATCGTTTATCATTTACAGACTTTGGAATAAAAACCAGGAAACACCGCAGGACGGTGACTTTTTAATTCAAATGAAATCAAAACTTGATAACGGAGAGAACAATATGCAAAAAAATAAAATTACCAGGATACCGAAGATGAAAATTTACTGCAGATGCTACAATATATGTGGAAAGAGTACAAAACTAATGTAAGCTACTCAAGTCAAAGTGCAGTTATTTGATAAATTTAGGATTCTCAGCCCAACCTTTCATTTGCCCTGTAATGCCCCCTTGTGGTGATCCTGTGCAAATGCAAAGCAGATTCTTTTCCATCCTCTTATGGAAAAGGATCAGAGTTTCCCATTTGCCACCATGTTTGCATGTTGTCCTCACTGTGTTGACTTGACTCAACCACAAACTGTGGACAGATCAAATAATCAAATCAAATCAAATCAAATCAAATCAAATCAAATTTGTGTAGCACATTTAAGGAACGAAGCATTTCAAAGTGCTTTACATCATAAAACCCCCCCAACAAAAATACAGTCATAGAACACACAAACAATTGAAACATTACATTTTGTCAAATGCCACTGTTATTTTTTTTATTGGCTATGTTTTAAAAGCAACTCCAAATAATGTTTAGCTTCAAACTAAATATTTAGTTAGCAAACTTACTATTCATCTTCAAACTATTCATATTTAGCTCTGGGCTAAGTAGTTATCATTTGAGGGTCACCCATTGTTAGTGTGATTTCACTTTACTATTAACTTTACTACAAAAGTAAAAGTTTGTAACAAAAGTATTTTATTCATATTTATGCATATTTTTGTCTTTGAGTCCAGTTTATGCTGAAATGTTAAATAATCACCTGTTCATGTAAATTAAATTGTCTGCCATCTATCAGTCAGCAAAGTGTTAAAAACTCTTGTCTTAAATTCAATCTGAAATTGGCTCTGTATCATGATAATGACACAAAGAACGAGGTGTTGGAGTGGCCTAGTCAAAGTTTGGATTGATATCCAGCTGAAATAAACATTTCATGCTCACAAATCCTCCAATCCTGACTAAATGAAAGCAATTCTGCAAAGAAGAGTTGGTCAAAGCAGTTCAAGCTCATCCAGATTGGATAGAAAGTTTATGTAAACATCAACTATCAAGCCCTGAAAGTGATTCTCATCTAGTTTTAGGTCTGGACTTTGACTGGGCCAAAAGTTGCTAGCCAACATTTAGCTGTTATCTTCAGCTTACTGGAAAGCGTACTAAGCTGTTCACATGCTGATGACGAAGTGTCTCCTGTGATGAAATGAATGAGCTAATATCAAGTTTTCCTGCCCGGATATTCTTCCGTGTGTTCGGTGAGTGGAGGAAACGGGGGGCAGATTCAGGCTTAAAACAACAGGATGCTCAATACGTCACAGTCGCAAAGGTCCAGAAAAGTTCTCACAACGTGCCTTCATGAAGTAAACATAATATTTTTTATGATGAATTAGGTGTAGGATATTACTGAGTGAGAGCTTTAAGAGGCGGATGTTGTGATTTTCTACAACAGGGAAAATTACACACAGTTTAACCTTTGGTCATATTCTTAGTAATTCTGGAGACAATGGGAAAGTTTTATTGCTAAGGAAACCTTTAAAGTAGTTATTATTCATCAGCAATAACACCTTAACGCCTTGTGAACATAATCATTTGCTCAAATGGTTTCAAGACTCCAAAAATAATTAAACTGACCATAACAAAATAAACATCTATACTTTTCTAACCTCCAGTAGAAGCTGGCTGTGCTGCAGTGCTAATGTTAACAGGGACAATAATTGGAGAATCAGTTTTAAACCAACATTTTTGTTAAAATACAGCTTTATTTTATTTAAAACAATTAAATTTAACATGCCGTTCTATGCTGTTTTCTTTAAATCAAGTTTTCTCAAACTGTGGTCCCTACATGACTGGTGGTCCGCGGGCGCCCCTAGTGGTTAATAAGGTACTGCACAGAAACTATTTTCCCTCACCTGAGCTCAAAGTCGAGGCTACAGCTAGCTTGCCAAAGATTGTGTTTAAAGATAATAATGGATAAGTGGCTTCAGACCAGGTCGCTAAAAAGAAAGCCTGAAGATACCGGTGGAAAGTTTCTGAGGGTGAGTTACAGAACTTTTATTTTTGAACATTATAGCATGCTAAAGAAATTATTTTTTTTGATTTCCATATGTTTTCTATCATTGGAAAGCTAAGAATCCATACTTTCAAAATCCATAAATAATTCAAAATGCTTGTTTTATTGTGACAAAACAGCACCACCTTCACATTTAGAGGAAAAAATACAATATTTTCATTTCAGGTTGTATATATTAAGATATTATTCTATTGCAGGGGGAATTTTAAATGATGTGGTCCATGAGTGATTGATAAATGGGGTAAGTGATCCTGAGAAACACTGATGTAAACCTCTAAAGAGGAGAACAATCTGCTTTAGGAAACAGCTCCAAAAGCAGGAAGGCGACTCCAGCGCAGGGCATTATGGGTAAATACAATCAAAACAAACCAAGAGCCGAGGGCTGACGGGAAAAATGACTCCTGATTTTTTTTAACAAAGACATAAAAGTAATCCTGCTAAAATCTGATGCCTCTCCATGTTTGCATTTTGTGAAGAAGGAAGTTGGGCTCAGTGTCTTCTTCTGAAGGTTTTCTGTCGTTTCCTTCAGTGGTTCTTGTCGCAGCGCCACCACAGGTGAAGGGGGGAACTGTTCATTTGACACAGTGCAGTGTGAAAGCGAACAGCAGCAGCTGAAAATGTAAGAAATGCTACAACTTTCGTTCCCAATCGAACCGAGTCTACCAGGTGGGAAAACACCTTTCTGCACTGGAGGAATAATTTCTGAGTAAATGGAGGCAGAATATACGTCACACTTGTCATTTATTTATTTGTCAAAATATTTAAAAAGCATTTATTTATTCTCTGCCTACTTCTCCACTATGATAACCTTTTATTGGTCCATCATGTAAAAACGTGGATGTACAATGGATGAAAACGTATCAGATTTTTACAGAACTAGCGATTATTTTTGGAAAAAATATTAAATCTGAGTAGGAGCAGCTTCTTTTTGTGTTTATAGAATCAACTAGTGTTAAAAATAAATATTTATTTGAAATACTAAGTTTAAGTGCAAGAAAAACAATTAGAAAGAAATGGTTTGATATAATCTGATATATTTGTGATGGAAATAATCACTTTCTCAATGAAACTTCAACAATCCAAATTCAAATACATCTGGTAGAGATGGAAAATGTACATTTTCCTGAAACGCCCTTTTCAGAAGTTTTCCTCTTCTTTTTTATCGCTCTCTGGGAGATTTAAAAATAAAAATAATTGTGCACATAGAGACTGAAAACAGATCCAAACAACTCCAGACATCTAAAACATAAAGTGTACCACAATTTAAACTATATTTGTTATAATTGACCCCTGACTGTTATATGGATGGACATTCTGTATATGTTTCCTATACACTTGTCCTTTTTTTGTTTTTATTTCAATAAAGGAAACTTATTCATGGGACTGTAAACAACTCTGGCTGCTGCGGTTTGTTTGGGATCATTGCAAAACTTGAGAGCAGCTGTGAGATCAAGGAGCTGCTCCTTTTTCTCTCAAACAAAGTTGCAGGCGAGGTGGATGTGAGTGAAGGACATTTCAGGAATAAACACAATGAGGGAAAAATGACTCAAGGGGGAAAAGGCCCAGGGATAAAAACAAAGAGGCGATAAAGAAAGGCTCGGAGGAGAATCGGGTTATTCTGGGCTTTGCGCGCTTCCTGCAGGTGATGGAAATGAATGAGTGATTTCTGGAACAATTGCTCAGCAGCAAGTGAAGCGAGAGAGGAGAGGGATGGAGGAGGTGTGTGCGTGTGTGTGTGTGTGTGTGTGTGTGCGTAGGGGATCAATGTAAACATCAGAACCTACAAGGTCACATGAAGTACAAGTCCAATGTTTTGCTGGGATGTTGTGGCTTAAGGATTGTTTATGTTGCCTTCATGGCTCCTGTGAACAGAGAGTAAAGCTGCCAGAGTGACTGATTCATTACACGAGTAACGAACGAACATCCGACATTTAAAACTCCGTTTATGGACCCGCCCCCTCACCCCGCTGGCCTTTAAAAGGACCAGCGGCAGACCGGGGAAGCCAACAACCAGCGAGACGCTACGAATAGTTTCTGCAAGAAGCAACGGAAAAGATTCACATTTTCTCTGTAAGTATAAGTTATTATATTTTCTTTTTTAGTGAGCTTTATTTCTTTACCATGGAAGATGATTAGGGATAAACTGGGAGAAAAAAGAACTGAGAAAAATATAATTTTTCTTTTCTTTTTCGTCAGACCTTAATTTAGGTCAAAAGTCAGAATCCTGAGAAAGAAATTCTTTGGGTTTCTTTTGTGGCCCTAATTGTCTTCCATACTTCCCTGATAATTCAGATTAAATTTTTTTGTAATTTATTCCAGGTGAGTTCAGAATGGGGATTATTTTCCTGCTGCTGCTGATCGTGTCTCTGACTTCTGCCTCCCCATTGAGTCAAGGTCAAAGGTCAGCATCACCTCATTCTCTGCTAATGTAAATAATGTAATAAGGCACCACTTTCCCATAAAATATTAATATACCACTGAAACACCATTACTAATAAAGCTATAAACTCTTTATACATTGTTGATAAGCAGTCTTAATGCACTTTTATTAAAATGCATGTTGATAATTTTGAAGAAGAATCAATTTTAATGTTTGTTTATCATCTTAACAGTTAGATTAATTCACTGCAAACACACAAAATCTCACTAAGTTTGGTCTAGTTTCTAGTGCAAATATTTTATTAAATGTGAAATAAACAAAACTAACTTACTAGTAACTGTTCAGAAGAATTTAAGAGTTTATTTTAAGTAAATTATTCCTTAACAATGATTTAAAAAGTTCTAGTTATAAGTGAAATAATATAGTACATCAATATTCATGATGAAAATTATTGACTTTTAACAAGCACATATATTTTGCGGATACGTGTAAATCACTTTTGTCTTATTTCAATTGCACTAAAATATTTAAATATTACAGACCAAATATACTTGGTAAGATTTAGTGTTTTGCAGTGTAATGTGTAAAAACTATTTGTTAATAACTGACAGTTTTATTGCATAGAGGTTTATGTAATCATTAAAATCAAAGCAGAATGATTGTAATTGCTGTGAGCTGAACCGCATCGTCACACCGTGTCATTTCTGCAGGAATGGAATAGATACCGACCTATCAGGTGGAGCGGACCAGACTCAGAGGTCAGAGGTCAAGGAGAGAACATACGCTCCCAAACCGAAGATCATCCCATATTATTCAAACGTCAATCAGTTTAGGCTGTCCAATCTCAAAAACAGGTAGAAACAGTTAAATAAACTCAACCTGATGATTCTTTTGTGATTTAACTGTTTTAACTTCTTGTCTTTTTTTTTTTCCAGTGACAGCCTGAAGTTACGCTCTCGTCGACTCCCAAACAAGGCAGTGTGCCAGCTGGGGACGTGTCTCCTTCACAACCTGGGCAACTCTTTGCACCAATTCAGCAAGACGGAAGGGAAAGAGGGGTCGAAGGACGCCAACAACCCGTACGGATTCGGCCGGTAGCGCAGGACAGAACAGCAGCGTCTCCATTGTTTCAAAATTAAATATATGTGTCTCGACTGCCTGGTACTGCTCAAATGTATCTCAATTACTTACATTATCACTGAAAAGTTCATTTATTTTAGTAATTTGCACTGGATAAAAAGTCAGTAAACTCATGAGAAAAATTCTGTAAAGCAAAAAAAAATTACATTGTATTTATTTACCAGTATTATGTAGGATAATGTCAAACCAGACTTATTGTAATGTTTTTAAAAAGCTGTAAATAACATTGTATTTTGTTGTAGAAAACACACATTTTTGTGTTTTGTAAAGAAATGTTGCCTCCTTCACAACAACAAATAATTTTTTTTTCCTGTTTTTACAGTAAAAAAATATTTAATTTATATAATTTTTTAAATCCAGACAAATTAATTACTACCTACAATTAACAAACATATTTTGACATTTTATTTTTAAGAAATAATTAAGTTTATTTACATGACAGCAATTCACAAGTCACTTTACAAAAAAAAACATTTAAATTCAATAACATACATTCCAAATGATCCAAGTTTTCAAACAATGCAGCACGATCAATTATTTATTCAAAGCTCATTACAAAGTTGTATCTATTTAAATCAGTGCTTTTGAAATCAGAAAGGGCCTTAAATTAATCTCAAGCGGCTGCAGGTTTCCTCTGGAGCATTTAATCCAGAATTCAAACGCTGTAAAAACAGTGAGTGTGAGATATTTTAGAGAGTGAGGGTGTGTGTGTTTCCCGCTGTCAACAACTTAAAGCTCGAAATATCCTCTGAGTGAGTAGAGACCTAAACCTTCAGCTCAGTTAAATATTCATGCATACAGAACCAGTAGTTCACCAGCTTCTAGTAAAAAACGTCTTTTTTTTTTACTATGTAAGGAGGCTGGGCTTGTCTGGCGTTGCTAGGTAACAAGCTAAGCTGGGGTTGCTAGGTGAGTGGCAGGTTTTTGAAACGGCTCATTTTCCAGACACCAAAAATCATTAATTTATTGGAAAAAAAAAAAAAGTGTTGTGTGTTTTTCAAAGCACTTGGTTTATTTTTTTTAGAAGTAGTAAAATACCAGATGAAAGTATAAAAATGTGCAAAATGTGAATTTTGTATAAAACATCTTTAAAGAAATGGTTTAAATATACATTCCCAGGTTGTGCAAATTTAATATTCTCCCTGCAAGATCTCCACATTTATAAGGAGCTTTCAAGTAATGGAAACATTCAAATTAATAACTAAATATATTATTACTCTTTAATAATAAATGTTCTCTGCTTAATAATAAATGTTCTCTGCTAGCCCTGATAATTGCTAACTGTTTAGAAAACACTCCAAACTTGCTCATATCTGTGCTGTCCATCATATTTTATTTTTTATTATTTATTTAGCTATTTATTATTATTTTTCTCCTCACCCCTGCAGCCCCAGAGTCCTCATCAAGCAGTGACGCAAAATGGCCACTAGGTGTCGGTAAAGAGCTGCGTCGTCCTACACAATCAGAGAACGAAACGATCAATTTCTGCCTCTCTGGACACAAACATTTAGGTGTCAGATACAACTTTAAAAACTGAAAGAAGAAAAACACAGGAGTGGGAACTATTTCCCAGAATGCTTAGCGGTGTGTTTTTGTGCGTTACATTGATCTGACTCTTGTGTTATTAAGGCAAATGGTTTTTTTTATGCAGCTGACAGTTTGCAAAGCTTGAGGATAATGTCCTGATCACACTGAATGTTTCTGGGCTGAATTCATTGAGATGTTTAATAAAAGTCTTTTTCCATTCTTGCTCTGCCCAGGATGCAGCAGAAGTTGCTAATCATCTCCCTGATGATTAGCAGCTCAATCAGAGCCAGAGTTTGGAGTACAAATTGCTGCGCCTGACTTTGAGTGTCTTAAAGCTGCCAGCATTGAACCTTTTACTGTACACATCCCTCTGTTCCCTGATAAAAACACCAGAGGCTCCAGACTCCAGCTCAAACAGAACCAAACCCCCAATACTATTTGGACCCAAATTCCACCTGATGACGAACTTTTCTTTATATCTGACCTCTCCAACGCATTTTCTGAAATTCAGTTGTGGTTTGCGTTTGAACTCCAACGTCATGCCTGGACATTTATCAGAGTCCTACAATCTATGATGCATCGCTGAAAGAGTCTAGATTCCCTCACCTACCTGATGGTACTGCACTGTTTCAGTTTGTCCCCACAAAAGAAACAGCTTATCTGTTGAAACATTTACATGCTTTTGGCCACAAAGTTACTTTGTCATAATTGCAATTTGTGCAGGAAAATGTCCCATTTTTAGAACAGATTATCACGTTCTGTCCTCCAACATGTTTTTTTCTTATCTCTCTCTGGGAGATTTAAGGATAAAAATAATTACGCCTGACATTTAAAACGCCGTTTATGGACCCGCCCCCTCACCCCGCTGGCCTTTAAAAGGACCAGCGACAGACCAGGGAAGCCAACAACCAGCGAGACGCTGCGAATGGTTCCTGGGAGAAGCAACGGAAAAGATTCACATTTACATTTTATTAAGTTACATTGTCTTTGTAAGTATAACGTTTTTTTCTTTTAAGTGAGCTTTACTTCTTCACTATGGAAGATGATTAGGGATAAACTAAAGAAAAAGAGTTCTGAGAAAAATGTCAGATTTTTTTTCTTTTCTTTTCTCTCAGAATGAAAGTCAGAATTCTGACAGTAATAATTTGCTGGGTTTTTTACTGGCACTAATTGTCTTCCGTACTTCCCAGATAATAACTCAGATTAACTTTTTGTTTTCCATTCTAGGTGACTGTAGAATG
>CAEFZX010024296.1:0-67437 GCA_903066825.1 Alfaro cultratus
GCCAAAAATGTTCAGCATTTTTCATTCACAAAAGCGGCCCCAGAGTGCTAGTGGAAGGAGAATCCCCACAGCATCATGCTGCCACCATCACATCTAAACATAGGGGCTGACGTTGATCCGTCCTTAGTTTCCTCCACCCAGTATTTTTAATTTAGCCCAAAACGTTCTCGTGTGTGCGCTGTGTCCGCTGCATGGCTTGTGTCAAACATTACATGGGACTTCTGTAGGTTTCTTTTTTTTTTTTTTTGTCCCATTAAAGGTTTTCTCATTGCAACTCTCTCATTAAGGGCAGCCTTGAGGACTTGACAATAAAGAGCAGCCAAGTCGCGGACTTGAAAACTCTAATTCTGGCTCGTAGAGGAACTTCAAGCGCCCCGTGAACGCACCACCCGACTTCCCGTGAAGCCGGCGAACGCGTTAATGATTTAGGCGACGCCCATTGCATTCCGGCTCGAGTCTCCCATAGGAGGTGACGCGGGTCTCAAAGATAGACAGCGAGATTTTATAAAGATATATAGTTTTTGTTGTTGTTGTTTTTAAGTTTGTGGATGAAGATACAGTTACTGACAGGTGCTGCGATGCATCACGCAGAGCGAAGTAACCCCGTGTCAGGTCAAGCCATTCAATAACTTTTTAAAAATAAAAAAAAAATAAAAAAAGGAAGAGGAGGACCTGCATACTATCTCTGTCTGACACCGCACACTTCCTTTTTATCTCTACACAAACCGCTCATTATGCATGAGTGAACGCTGCACGGCCTCCAGAAACCTTTCAGCTTTTCAAAACTCCATCTCTGGTGCGTCAAGTGCAATTCAAAGAAAAAAATATATAGTTGTAGATGCAGTCAAGTTGCAAAAAAAAAAAAAAAAAAAATCAGGTTAGGTAAATGCACCTTCATCAAAGTCACAGGCACAAGCTGCTTCCTCATTTGGGCTTTGAAGGGACCGCACAGCTGTGAAGTGGAGAACTTATCTGAACTTTCTTTATGCGTTTAATTCATAGAACAAAAATGAACTCACAGACTTACCCCAAGTCACTGGCGGCCAGGCGCAACTTTTGCATGTCTTTGCTCTTTTTTTTTCTTTTTTTTCTCTCTCTCTCTCTCTTTTTAAATCAGCCAAACATTTACGAGGCGCGCACTGAACACCAACATGACCTGACACATTTTCTTTCACTTTCAAACTTCTGCAGGTCGGAATACATTTTTTTAAATTTCCTCCTCCTCCCCGCCCACCATCCCACCTGAACATGAGCTCCAGGAGCCCATGTGCGCGCTTTCTGTCCCATCTCTCCCCCCCTCCCCCCTAACCTTCCTAACTGCTGCACCAGCCTCCCCGCTCCGCTGCGGTTCCACCATTCATACTGAGCCCGTCTGACAGACTTGCAGAGTAATAGATTTTCGCATTTCTGGGCACACCCACCAGTTGAGACCTCCCATTTGTGCCGCAGCGGAGAAGGCTTGGTCATGAATGGAATTCTCTGGTTCCCGGATGAGCCGTGATCCCACGCTCAGAAGCACGCAGACATTCCGGGCCTTTAACAAACAATGCAGTAATTGATGGCGCTGGTTATGGTGAGAAATGGGAGAAAAATGAAACCTTCTCTTCCGTAAAAAACAGAAGTTAAAACAGCTTAAAGCTGAAGTTTGTAATAATAAAAAAATATATATATACTTTTTTTTTTTTACATATTTGTTAAAACTGTCATAATGTAATGATAGTGTGGTTTGAGATAATCTGTGAAACAATTGAGCTCTTCTGCCTTCTCCCAGCGCTCATTTGAAACAGCCAATCAGAGCAACGAGGAAGGTCTTAACGCAGTCAGTCATTCTTGTATACAATGTTCACAACCCGTCTTCCCTTATTCTCTGCTACGCTACAACTTCCTCCCGATAACAGAGTCTGCCACAAATGCTAAGGCTGGTTAGCATGGTCACAAGTGACACACATAACCAGTTACCCTGTACCAGTATGTTGTTTCTCTACCATTGGTACACCAAGCAGCATGCACCCGAGGATGATTGGCAGCACTAAGACGCCCGTCCTGGCTCTGATTGGTTGCTTTTGACCAGGAGCGGTGCATTACTTCAGATGGCAATAGTAGCACAGGGAAAAGGTGGTGGAGCTCGATCTTTTCATATGCTATCTCATAATAACATATAATCATGACATAGTGACAGTTTTTGAAAATATGAAAAAAAAAAAAAAAGTTACATACTGCAGCTTTAACTGTCAAAATCTAGCAAGAGAAAAACCCTTAAACACATTTTTTCCCCCACATTGCCACATTAGCAAAACACATTTTAACGTTTGTGGGATTTTGTCATAGAGCAAATTAGCACACATATGAAAAGCAGAAGAAAATTTAGACACGAGTTTCAATGTAAAAAATCAAAAGAGTAGACAAGAGAGCCATGGAAACTCTAGATGGGAAGAAGAATCCCACAGTTTCAGGCATGCACTCCACAAAATGGCAAACAGAACGGCCACCATTGAAAGGAAGCCACAAGAAGCCAGTTGCAGCTCGCCAAAACCCATATAGAGCCAACACGTGGAACATGGTGGCTCAGTCCATGCAAAGTGTTTGTGTGTGTGTGTTGGCACACCATCTTTAGGGTGAGGCATGGGGGCAGCGCCATCATGCCGTGGGAATGTTTTTCTTTAGCAGAATACATGAGACTGGTTCACCTTAAGTCGGACGATGAGCCTGTATATAGAACTGGATGGTAGCACAATCATGAACCATTCCAGACCTAAATCTTGTGAACTCATATCTTTAGTATGCAATCGATTGTCTTTCAAGGTGTACAATTTTCTACAAACTTTAAAGCCAGTTGAACAGGAGTAGCACTGCCAAAAACACAAAGATGTATTCATGAATGTCTTTACCTTTCCAAAAATAAAACTCTTACCATTACAGTACTTTGAATTCTACCACTATAGTCCATTTCAGTTTTGGACATTATCCCACTTCTATAGATTACATTGTTGAAAATTTCTTACTTGTAATAGCATCTATCCATCTTCTGTACCCATTCAGTTCATGCAGGCCCATGGGGGATGTGCTGGTGCCTACGTCTGTGGTCGATGGGTGAAAGAGTTGTGGGGTCCACTCTGGACAGGACTCTGGTCCTTCACAGAGCAACACAGCTCCTTGGTAAAGGGAAAATACCTGTCTCCAGGGTTCGGGTTGCATAAAACACTCTCTCTCACAACTTTTGTGTTTGCACATCAGGAACTGCAGACAATTACAGTCATCAAAGTTTTGTTTGCAGAATCTTTTCATGTCCTGTGCCGGGAGGATTGGTACTTTCCCAGCGTAAAGCGAACCATCTGTGACTTAAATCTTAAGGCGAATCGTCCAGCTGTTGTGAAAACAGATCAGCTCAGTAAATCAATGCAAGCCAACAGTTAAGAAAAAAAAGAACTTTATAGATGTGTTAAATTTTTCATTGTACACTGGCCCTATAGATTTTGTCATTGACACAAAGTCTACTGGATGCCTTTGAGGACCAAAATTGACAAAGATGTAGTTTCATCTTCTGATTGGCTTTTATCATCATATCACTTTTTAATGCTGCAAACAATTTGATTAAAAAAAAAAATTCACAGTATAGAGAACTGTATGAAGAATAAGGACTTCTCTAAGATGATTGGAAGTTCCTGTAGAGTTTAATTTAAACCAATGCTAAATCTAATAAGACACTATATTTTGCCATTTTCATATCATTTGCTTATGTTGGAGGAAGCTGGTATATAAAAAACAAGTCATGCATATCCAAAAGGGAAATTTAGAGCATTTTTGTGAGCATGGAGGAAGTAAAAGCAGAAGCTGATATAAAAACTGGAGTGACTTCCTTGCAGCTTGTTTCGACAGGAGAAAGAGGTTGTCCCTGTACTCCCCCTACATCCTCAAATGTGTCACCTTCTGTCATTCAAAGTTGAACTCAAAGGAGTCAACAAGAGGATTCTCCAAAGGAAGCGCACTTTGTTTTGTATTACACAAACCAGAGTGCAATCTAGCCACTTTCTACATAAACACCAAGTTACATAACTTGATAAGGTCTGCAATCGTCAACTAGATGTGACGCAACCGCTGGGTTTGTCGTTTGCTTGACCCTGGGAAGAAAAGTGGACGTTAGAGAAGAGGGAAATGCAGATGTGTTGACATATCAGGAAGTCCTCCCACACCAGATGTTTCAGTCGTGTTTCTTAAAATTTTTTCTAAATCCCGTTGAAGCAGTTCCCTCTGTGCTTTGAGAAGCATACAGAGGAAAACATAATCTAAGTAAATAAGGGTGTGAAAGGAGCCCGACATGCAGATCACCTGTTTTCACACAAGTGGGAACAAAACAAAGTAGGAAGACTACTTCCTACTGCACAAAACTCAGTGCAGTTTTGTTCCAACTGCACTGAGTTGGATGTTTTAAAAGTGGCTTATTATACTTCCTTGAACAGGTTAGGATAGGTCTATGGGATATACAAAATCTTAATCTGTTCATTCACAGATTAAGAGTTTTCAGTCTGGTCATTTCTGCCTGTGTTACCTTCAGAAGGAGAAGTTTCAGGGCCTCTTGTCACTTTAAATCCAAATAAGCTGGTGCTGGCCACGCCTCCTAACTTAACGTTTACACTCACACGTGAAAATGACTGCAACTAAAGAACCGTACATCTCTGACAAGCAGAAGTGGAGCCTCCTGCGCAGCCAACAAGAATGCAGCAAGTGGTTTCTGAATAGTTGGTCCTTTCCAGCAGCCATTGTACAGCGCATACAGCTGTAAAACCAACTGACCAAACATGCAGGAGCGCTGCTTGGGTTGCTAGGTAATGGGACTGGGTTCAGCTGGGGTTGCTAGGTAACAGCACAGTATGTTTTAACAATTGGGAGGATTTTGTTGTTTTCCAGACACCAAAAAACGGTAGATTATCGCCCAAAAAAACAGCTGGGTCTTTATTAAGGACTGTTTTTAGAAGCAGTTGAGACACAAATAGAGGTACAAAAATGTGCAAAATGTGAATTTTGCATAGTAAGTCCTCTTTATGCTTCAACGTTACCTTCTTTAGGGGGAAAAGCAGAATTTTCTTTTATCAAGATCTACATTTCAATAAGCTTTTAATTAACAAGGTATAATTAGGTTCAAGATATGCTTCAAGCCAGACAAATACGTTCTGACTCCTCAGCCAGCATTTAGCCTACAGTTCAGAAGACTTCTTTGTTAGGAATAACCCAATAAACCTAGACAGAGGCTCTGTATGTTCTCAACATTTCCTCGGTAGAAATGAGCTGAGATACTGAGGACATCAGTTTGAGACCATTCTCCATGTCAGCCTGATTGTGTAAAATTGTTACCGCAGCGCCTTTGTCCTGCTAGCTTCCATTTTAAGTGTTTTTCTGGATTGGACTGACCAAAGAGATTAGACATTTTCATTTGCCTTGTGACTTTGGTGATTTATTTTTTTTTCAGCTTATTCTGGGGGAACCCAAAGGACTACCCTCAAATGATAGACCCTTAGTCTCCCTCTGTTGGAGAGCATAAAGGAGGCATGCTGATAAGATGAATGAATAATATTAGTAGACTCCCTTTGATGCTAAAGAGCTGCTGTGACTTTACTCTATACTCCAACCCAAACAAAGGAGCTCCTTTCTCTGTCTCCAAGGCTGAGCTGAGCTACTCGAAAGACAAGACTCATTTCAGTTTCTTATCCATGTCTTTGGTCCTGGTCCAGGCTTTATAACCTTGGTTGATAGTCCAAACATAGAACACTAAATTCTAGAGCTTCGTTTTTGAGCTGAACTCTTTCTTCACCAGACCAGATTGAAGTGGCACAGGTAGTACTGAAGAAAATTTGACAGATAGTTTTCCATCCAATCTACCCCAACTCCTCCTGTCATCACTCAAACACCTCATCAAGATATCCAGATTCGTCCACTTGAGGCAGAAATTTGACTTGAAGAAAGCAATCCATCTTATTCTCAAGCCCGGTCTCAGATGTAAGAGAGACGATTTTCACCCCAGCTGGTGTAAGCTGGAAAAAAAAGCGAAGATGAAATCAATTTTTATTAAACAAGACACCTTCTCTACTGCGCCATGAGAACTTGTTCACAAACGGAATCGGTGACGACCGCCACCCATGTGACTAACCCACAAAGGGAACAAAACAACAGTGCCAGCATACTCCATGGTGTTACTGTCTATTAAACAAAGACGATACCAAAAGACTACTGCTGCAGTACATTATGATTCAGTAACTTGTAAATCTAACCTTTAGCAGACAGAAAAAAAGTGAAGTAGTCACTTTCTGTTTGAAGCGATCGGTCTCTCACATCATTGTGAGAGATTCCACTTTAGTTTACTCTTCTGTGCAACATTGATCCATCTCATTGAGTTTTTAAGCATCATTAATGTGCAGCCCTTATGTTTCCGATGCAGCTTTTACATCAAGTTGAGATCTGGACTTTCTCTGGACCATTGCGAAAACATTGAAAGCATTTTACTTTTCAGACATAATGTTGAGAGTTTGAATTAAATGGGTCTAACTTTAGATGTACTCAAAATATGACAACAGAATACTTTGCTGCATAAAAGAAGTAATGTTGGATCCCAAGGCAGAGATGGAGGTTTTAGTCAAAGACTCGGACTGGAGACTTGGGATTAAAGTCTCATGAATAATGTTTACACTAATTAGGCTGGTAAATCAGTCGTTATATATTGTTTTTGTTTTGTTTTTAGTCTAAAAAACAAAATGAACTTTATGAGTTCTTGTCCTGGGAAAGAATCATTAGAAAAATCACACAAGGTCACGACAAGATGGAAATAGAGGAGTGAGCAGGCCTTTTAACAACGTCTCTGTACCATCAATGTCCCTGATTTGGCTCCATTACTTGTTGTTAATGGCAGGATTTCAGTAGTTTTCCATAGTCAGCAGAGAAAATGCTTCTTTGGAGGTAAAATCTGACTTTTCCAGAGGTTGTCCTCGATTCTTTCCTACTTTCCTTGTGTTTCATCTCCTTGGTGGTCCTCGGTCGGCCCGTTGTTTACGAGAGAAGATCACAGCCTGGGAAAGAGCTGTTTACACGAATGTTAAAACTGAATGCACAAAACTCCCGTGTAAAGTCAAGACGGGAGAAAAGACAAAAGGTGGAGGGTGTGTTCTCTCTGACACACTTACATCGATTATTGTGGAAACAAACACAATGGCGTTCCTCCCTCCCCCCCAGAGACAACGCTCCTTTTCCCACAGGCTTCACAGATAATGAGCTGCTTAAAAAATAAAGCAACATTCACTCAAGGTTGTCCGTTTCCCAACACACGCTGCTGTGTAATCAGCCACGCTATTACACAATAAAACATTTTTGCTACACTTAGACCTGACCAGGCATGACTAAGAATCCTCCCAAAGTGACATCTGATTTTAGTTTAATATCTGAATCTTACACATATTAAAATCCTTGCAGCATGATGATGGTTCAGCACCTTCACCTCTCTTTCTAAATAGCGTGTGTTGGCCTACATAGTCAATGCCAACTCAATTATCTCTATTGGAAAATAGCCTGTTCATATATAAAACCCCAAACCCATTACTCAGGAGAGAGACTAAAAGCAATTAAAAATGAATTTTTCTCTGTTAAACCTGATAAATTGTGGCCCAACAACCTGAACTAGCATACCAAGAATATTGGACCAACCAGCAGTTTTCAGTGAAGATCTTAATAAAGATAATGCATCGCCCTTTTGCCCCTGATAGGGAACTGGTTTTCTAACTCTGAAGATCCACTGGAGAAAAGTAAGGAGTCTAAATGAGAACCTGGCTAATTGCGTCAAGTCTGGCTTTGTAACTACGTAGCCACCCAATCAAGCTCGAGTCCACAGTGGGAAGGAAAGACTCACTGGAACGGTGCCTTCATAATCTCTGACGGGAAAAACGTAGACCCCAAAGTGCGCAAACTTCAGGAACTGTGCTGAAAATGTGAACTAATGTAAATGTTAGCCTCGCTAGAACATTTGTTTGAACTTTACTCAGTTTTTAAGAAAACAAAAAAATAAATAAAAGAAACAAAGAGTCCCGTCTTTGTAAAGATCTTGAAACACTTCAAGTCATTTATAAACATTACCATCGGTCTTTTGCTGCACGAAATAAAGCAAAATGCAGCTTTGATATGTTAAGCGTGGGATTAAGATCAGTATGCTTTAGTCTGGAGTGTTCATATAGCTTTGTAGAGCAGAGTAATAAAGAAGTCTTCTAATATTTTTAATTTTGCTTTAAGGAGGCTTATCTCTCAACTCTTGAGTGCTGCTTCCACAGCTAAAGCATGGGCACATGGAAACAATCTAAAGCTGCCTGATGGTCTTTTCTTTAATTGTATAAAGCCTTCTGTGGTTTAAAATGGCATAATGCTGCTTTAAACACATTTTTTCCCCTTGGCATCACAGCAACAGGGGTGTTAAAACTGTTTAAGGGTTGATCAGCAGAGGCTCCGGACTCCTCTGGCTGTTAAACACCCACTCTTTGATCATCTGGAAAACGCCCATGGACTGTACCGGTTTCCTGTTGGCTGTGGACTCTGCTTGCTGATCTGTCATGTGACATTTCCATGGAATATTTGCTAAGACACACTGACTGGAATGGCATGTGTTTCCAGGAAACCACAGGCATATTAAACAGCCCAGTGCAACGCGCTGGAAGCGTGACTATGTTACAAGTATCACAGAGTGATGCTATGCGCCCAAGTCAGATGTGACGGTGTAAAGGTCACATGTTGGCATGCAAAGTATTTACCAACTTTACATAAAACCTGGATGGAAACAAGTGAAAGGGGGCAAAATGACTTGTGTTTTCATCAAGTCTTTGTTACTTCCACATATGTGCTGACCAGGAAATCGTCACAAGTTTCAGCCTGATCAGATCTTGTCCAACTTGATCAAATCTTTCTATTTTTCACCCAAAGTCAACTGTTAGTCATTTCATCTGACAGTAATATTGATGTTAAAAGAAAATATTTAGCAGTTTGTCTTTTTAGAGTTTGGTTTTGTCACAAACGCTCCATTAAAATTTATCAACTCTAAAGCAGAGTAAGTGTGTGGAGTGATTTTTATTTTTTTTTTTAATTACCAGAACTACTAATGTGATTTTTCTTAAGACTTGTGACAAATTTACCTGGCAATCTTTTCTTTTGTTAGCATTGTTAGCAATGTTGGAGGGAGTCAGTTTAATCAGTGCCTGATGTGACCGTAGCGACTGACTTCAAAATTAACGAAACCTTGAGAAGGTAAACCAGATTTCTTCTACTCAAAGAATCCCCTAACTCAGAACACGGAAGATGTGAAGTTTTTGTGTGTCTATCGTCTTTGCAGGAAAAAAAACCCGGCACTGCAGTGATGAAAAGAACGTGAAGCATTGTTGTTTAGGTGGAGTCAACTACCGTGTCAAGCCTTTGCCCAAACAATCCTGAGTGATGAAAAAAGCCAGGAAGTAAGACACAACAGAAATACCCACAAATGTTTCCTTGTGTCAAAGATTCCTCCACACTCCTCAAGCTCTGAAAATCTCTTCCTTTTAAAGATTCTGGAATCACGTGGATCCGGTCTGGATGCCTTTTCCGGCGTTATTAACTACTTCTTCATACTTTGTGCTGCCACGGAGACAATGGAGTTTAAATATGGGTGGATCAGCTAATTTAAGGTTTAATAGACCCTTAAGATCCCACGTGTCTGGCAGAACAGAGAATAAGCTTCAACATGAAGAGAAGAACATCAAAAACAGAAGGAAAAGTCCCTAGTTAGTCGTAGCTTGCCAGTAATGGTACACAATAAAGTGACCCCAGCTGCAATTTGCATCAAGGCTAACTCTAGCAATGAGTTAAGAGAAGTCTCTTAGCAAAGCAAACACTTTCCACCACTAGTTTCCTACGGGAATGAAGAGCTGCTCGTTGTGTGGCAGTTCTGGGACAAGGGTGTGGACCACTTGTTTGTTCGGATGTTTTCCATTTGCTCTGGAATGTTCTCCGAGCTATTGGTTAAGAGAGAGATCCAGAGCTGCAAGCACACACACAACACGTCTTCACACACACACACACACACACACACACACACACACACACACACACACACACACACACACCCATCAACCACATGATATAAGGATTTCTATGCTCAGCAGAGGATCAAGATTAAAAAGCTTATAGTCCCTTGAAGAACCGGGACATGTAATAGGACTTGCTAAGAATCAGTAAAGGAAGATTCAACAGGACTCATTAAATAAAGTATATTTAAAGTCTTAAACTGTCTTATGTCCAGTTTTAAAGCTATAATAATAATAAAAAAAAACATCAAAATATCTAGAAATGAAGCAAAAAAATTCAAGTTAATTTGGGTTTTTCTTGACTGTTTAAGCACATTTTCAGCTTGGAGTATGATAAATTAGGGTTGTAAAAAAAAAAAAGAAGTATCTTTAAACAATTTGGTGAACCCCAAACTGAGTGAATACATACATTCAGATCAAAGTGACCAAATAACACAGTCATATCACTTATCACAAGCTAAGGTTAAGAGCTTATATTCAGTAATCTGATTAACATTTACATCTTGGAGAAAACGAAACTGCTCATCTAAACTATGTAGCTGAACTACAACTGGCAGCAGCTAGAGGAACAGCTTCGATCTGCATGACTGGAATTTTTCTTTCAAAGCCAAGTTTCAAGCATTTACAGTATGCAATAATTCCTGCACTGCTTGCACAGACCCCGTCGGCCTCGGGATTCAAGTTGTTGCCTAAACAAATCCTTTTCATGTGACTGAAAATGTCTGATAGTATCAGAAAGTGTTGGAATGTGTTCTAGGCAGCAGAAAGGACAGAAAAAAATGCTTCCTGAGCACTTTGGGCTTTTTTTTTTGTTTTCATAGAAAAATCATTATTTTAACCAGTCGGATGCTTGTGTTGTGGTCTGCTGACTGTTTAATGGTGTAGTTTTAAGAAACTCTCTGCTTTTATGGATTCCAAGAATGATTTCAGTGCTTCCCAATGTTGACTGATGGATTCTCAAGAAGTAAACCAAGCTGCTCTCTGTGTCATACTGAAAAGATTTCAGTGAAGGCACCAGAAAGGTTTTCATTAACACAGCTACAAGGTCAGATCCTAATATCAAAAATGTTATTTTCTTTAACAAGTGTTAGACAAAAAGTCTAACAAAAAAAAAAAGAACTGAAAGGAAACAAAGAACTGAAAGGAAACAAAGAATTTGATAACTTCAGGCTCAAAGGCATCATTTTGCTTCGAGGCACGAGACGAAAGCATGGACCTGAAAGTCCGCTTCTTCCCAGAACAAGTAGTGACTACTGATTTGCATCTCTGCTTTGGAAGTCGAGGGGAATCCTTTCATGTGGGGAACCACCAGAAACAACGCAACAACATGTCTTCATCTCTGAATAACTTCAAAGTGCATTTATCTTGACCACAGGGATGAAATGCTGCCAACACCACTCTGCCATCTGTGCTAAATAAACAAGACGTGACAGAAAACTGAGCACAGCATAGAAAAAAAAATAGACACAAAAAGACCACAAGGTTTACAGGTATTTTCTCTTTTATTGTCATGCCTTGCTTTTGGTGCCCTGTTCATTTCTGTTCAGCTCTTTGAAGAAAGATGCTGGACTCAGTCCCACAGTATATTAGTTGCACCATAAAATTGGTGCGTATGCAGGATGATTGCTGCAGTTTTACCCGTTATGCTGTAAAAAATGCTAAATACATCACTAGCATACAAAAAACTTACATTAGTTATTCCATTTAACGGAGGTTTAAAATCTATATTTTCCATTTTTTCACTGCAACATTGAAGGTGTCACAATTTGACATTTTTGTTTTCCCACCTCTTCTTGCAGCACAAGGCTGAGCTGCATCCCTGAGATTCAAACTGACTGGCTTGGAGCATCAGGATGAAAATGCTTGCAGGGGGAACAGCAGGGACTGCGATCCAGATGCAGAACTCAGGAGGATGGGCACCAGTCTCAACAGGTCTCTCAAAGGGATGCCCAGCTGGCTGCTACGCAATAATAAATCTGCAAATGAGTTGCAGCCTGCAGGGAAACACGACAAGACAGAGTCACTGACAACGGAGCCATCTGAATTTACTCTCCTATTGCAACTTACAAGCCCTGCTAGTATAGTTATTTCGGATGCTAAATAATTAAAATCTACAGGTTTTTCAGTAGATTAGTATGCTAACATGAGCATCTCAGAGGCTGTATAAGATAAAAGTCTTAAACAGAAACTAAAGGTGGATTTGCAGGTTGTGACTCGAAAATTATTCCAATTTCTATTTTTAAAACTGTGCTAAATGTGCATCGGGATTTCCAAATTCTTACGCTCATCCTTTAGATCCCCTAAGGCGAATCCTTATCTGCAGGATTATCTAATTCTTAGGCATGTCTTTATACTATCCTAATATTCGTTAAGTGAAAGCAGTTCTCGCTGTTTTCAAACTGCATGTTCGCAAACAAAGAATATACAGACTACATAAAAACTGAGGCACTTTTCTGCGTGCGTGCGTGCGTGCGTGCGTGCGTGCGTGCGTGCGTGCGTGCGTGCGTGCGTGCGTGCGTGCTCCTCTTACCCTCCAGGTTTGCTTGCGTATTTCTGAAGCACGGGATGGACCGGTACACCAGGAAGCAGGCCAACATGATGGACTGAGGGTCCCTGGACAGACCCTCGCCCCTCATGTAGGATCTCACCACTGAGCTGTGGTCTAAAAGAAGGCAGAAAAAATAACAAAACACAGATTTCACCAGACATCACACTTTACAACCGCCATACAAATCTTGATCTGCTTTTATTTTAGTTATCAATTAAAATAATATGGGAGTATTTCAGTCAGGCAGCAGCTGTTTGATGTGCTAAGATGCATATTGGAAACTACTAATAACTTACAGAGAGACAGATGATGCTGAACGCAGAATACTTCCTGTCATCCTCCTCATATGGTGTACAGAGTATTTTAATTAACTTATTAACTAACATTTGCAAGTCAAAGCTGACACATGCAGTGATAGATGTGGCATACAGAACCCCTTAGAAATCTATAGCACTATTATGTTTCTAATTAGGAAGAAAGACAATTTTAGGGTGACATGTTGTGTTGGAATACAGATCCTAAACTGTTTGTGGAAAAAGGAAATCCTTGTAAATAAAAATCCTACCAAACAGGTGGCTTGCATCAAGCTCAAACAAACATTCGGCAGAATTGTGCTTACAACACAAACACATTTTTTTACATGTTGAAATGTTACTGTGAAATGGATCTTAAAAAAAAAAAAAAAATCAGCTTGTGACTGGAAACATTTTAACTCAAAATTCTGATTTCCATCCAATCACAGAACAAATCAGAGCCAACACCTCGAAGTCGAGCTAGCAACACTCTTCACTGTCAAAGCTGTTATTCACAGAAAAAGACTGATATATTCATTACAACGATCTCTTTTAAATGTGAAGAGGCACTTTTGGAAAAATATTTTCAACAGAGGCATGTAGGTTTCACTGTTTCGATACATAAGTTCGTCCTTTGCAGCTCTGGTTGTTTCTTCCTAAACTTCTTTTGAGCACAAAAGATCAACAGAGGACGATTCCTACCAACCTTTGGGACGTTGAGCGTAAATGGCGAATCCGTGTAAACCGTGAAACTTAGACTGAGTAAAGTCAGGCTCTCAGTCAGGTGTTTAAAAGGAGTGAGAGGAAACACAGAGATGTAAGAAGCAAACTGTATTTTCAACAAAAACATGTGGTTTATCCAGGCTGCAGGACAGTGAGAGAGAGCAAGACTTTCAGCAGAAAAAAACAAAAACAACATAGCAAAACAATGATGCTTGATTTTATCCTTTCGAGCCCTTAGAAAATAGCTTAGATAAGGACTGGCAGATGCTTGGTAGTATACACAGAGACTAGTGTTTACAGTTTGTAATGCTGACCATGCTAACATAAGATGGCAAAGATTGTTGAAAACAACAGAATGATTTTGTCTTTCTTGTAAATTATCACACTCCTGTTAATTGTTTTTAAAGATCCATTAACAAGTTGTTAATTTGAGCTACTAAAAGGAAAGATGGCTAGAAAATCAAGATTGGGACAAAAAAAAGAGAATCAGATCAATTGCAATTATAAAACTCATTAAGACTTTCTGGAAAGTGTTTTGTGTTTTTGTATATCTTGTTGAAAAGCCATTTCAAACTTTTACTTGCAAGTGATTCTAGGGGAAACATTTAGATTGTTTGTGTATAAAATGCCCACAGGACTGGCTTCTGGGAAAACTGCGCAAACAAAAACACTAAAAATAAAGTTGCTGCACACGTTTCATGTATGCAGAGTTAAAGAGAAGACCAACATTTTTGATCCATGAAGTAAAGTCACTCTGTACTTCCTCCCAGCTATGACCCAGAACTAGGTGGTTAATGAAAGATTAAACTAAGAGCAAGTTTAAACTCCTTTTATGAAGGAAATCTCACCCAACTACATCACCTGTTTCCCACGACTTGCATAAAGTGCTTTCTTTCTATTTTCCTGAAAGTGTTTGTGTTCGCTGATTTAGTTATGGAATGCGTGTTTGGGTGTTCGTACCGTATGTTTGTCCTCTAAACTATGATATTCATGCACTACACTGTGCACATAAAAACAAGTGGAAACACATCCACCCTGTGACACAGCTGCAAATAAGGGCCGCAGACACATGTTGAGTGCTGACAAGGTTAAAATTGGCAATAGCATTTCTTTCGCATGAGCTCAGCAAACAGGAATGCTACGGCCACCTGGCAGTTTATGAGGAGTTTATTGGCGAAACAATACCAGCTGTTGTCATGACAAAATAATCTGTAACAGTTGACTTTAGTCAGCTGAGTGCTGTCACATGACATCCTGCTGACTTTGTCTACAGCACAAGTCATCAGAATGTCTTTCAGCAGCAATAATACCTGCTGTGAAGTGCAAATGCTTCACTGACATCCTGTTGCAGACAGAGAGAACCAATAAAGAGAGGTGTGATACGCTGATCACTGCGTCTGCATTACGTAGGAGAATTTGGAGACGTTCCAGATCAGATTTAGCTGGAGAAAATGGAGATTATCATAATTTACTCAACTTTGCAAAACAGTCACCGCAAATTAGTTCAGGTACAAAGAGAGTTTACCAATGTTCCGAAATTAATGGCTTTACATACAAAAACATCTCCTACAAAAAAATGTAACTAAAAGGAGGAAATCAGTCGGGAACTTGATGCAAAGTGTGTTTTCTGAGACAGAAGATTGGCAGAACTAGCCTGTTCCTGATCACTGCAGGTAATGACATCATTATCTGCAGTGTAATGATCTGATTAATGACATCATACCACCATTAAATGGAGGTTGCTTGTCTGCTTAAGCTTTATAAGGGAGCAGTTGATTAATAAAATGAATGCAGAAGGAGACTAGGAGTCGATGAAGGGAAGATTTTTGTGACTGTTAGTTTCCTGCTCTTTGGAGAGTTGGTAAGCAGCACCATAGTAACCAATTACCATCAGAAAAAAGTAATTACTGAGAAACCAACACAAGTTTTAAGAGGATTAATAACGTCTTAGTACGTGGGTGAATTTGCCAGCAGTAACTAAGCAGTATTGTAAGAAACTGGCCATCAAATAATTAAATCCCAAAACATAAATATGTTCCTTATTAAACTTACCTAAAAGACTGTTACTAGAGGTGTGTCAAATCGATCAGCCACCGATCAAAATCAGCCGATTTCCGTGAAAAAGTGTATGATTGGTGATCGCTGATCACCATCTCTTGTTGCAGATCACCAAAACCGATCACATTTATCTCACTTCGCAGCCTGCATGTGCGGCTGATCTCCTCTTTCCTTCACACTGTGCAATTCTGTCGTGTGGAACTATAAATCTCAGAGTGAATGGGGACGTTTGCGTGTTGCAGCGGAAAATTACCTCGGGGGTGAAGCACGTCAAAATGCATCAAAACAACGAATCTAATAAGGCATTTAAAAAGCAAACACTTGATGGAATTTGGCTACATCGAGGCTCAATGCAGGAAAAAAAGGACATCCGGAGCGGCCAGATAGGAGGTAAAGCAGCGCACAACCACCAAAGCTCACCCCGATTAGCTTGACGGTCAGAAAGCTAAACAAATAACCCGAAAAATAATTCAAGTCTCCGAGCTGGCGGTGTAAAACGCTGGCTCAGCTCTCACTCTTGGACCGCCGCTACGCGCTTCTGGTACTAACATTTCACAGACATAGTGTTGCTCATCCTCCACCAGATAGTGAACTCTCACACCGAAAGTCTGCTTAAAGCTGCAGCATATAACTGAAAAAAAATGATTTTAGATATGTATTAAAATATGTCTATTTTGTCTAAATTAGGTGAATTTATTGCCAGATAATTTTTCCATTTTGCCAGATAACATAGTATAATTTATATCTAAAGCGAAAAATTAACAGTCATTCCAGGGGATTGGCAATGATCGGCCTCATGGATGATCGGTATCGGAATCGGCAGCATCCCTAATTGTTACAGATCCATTAAAGCATCCATTCACCTTTGAGCCAGTTGTCCAGCACCACGTCGACCGCATTCTTCATTACAGGAAGAAACTCAGAGGTTAGCAGGGTGTCATGTTTGTTTGCAAGGCCTCGCAGCATCCGGCCATCCCATAACTCCACCACCAGACGCAGCTGCCACAACGGGAAGGTCTGCTGAAGGTCACCCTGGCGCAGAGCCCCAACGGCCTGAAAGAAAAAGGTGAAAGCATACGCTAACCTGTAGCTTCAACGTCGCTAAAGATGTTTAGACAACAGGGACATGTTCTAGGAACCAGGCCGAAATTAGATTAGCATAACAACTGGAAATGGATGACCCTCGAAAACCTTTCAGGTAAGAATGTGGTAGTTTTGGGATGTATTGTGATGCAAATAGGAACAGATGAATTGCCCAATGTCTCCTGGAAATAGAAACTGCTGCCAAGTGTACGCTTATTGGTATGGCATCTTTGTGTCATGTCGGAGAGGTTTTGATTGGTGTGATTATCAATCTAATAAGTTGCCTGTAAGAATTGAGTTTTTTTATTTCTGTTTCAGTGTCAAAAAAGCAAATTAATCTCAAGCCATGCTTGCTTGCTCTCTTTCTCTACTGCAAAATCAGGATAATACAATTTTCCCCAGTTTGTGTCAGTTGTACCTCAACATGGGTTGTAGTCTCCGTTTTATTGCAAAAAAAAAGTTTTGTTTTTTTTTGTTTTTGGCAAATGAATCCTCTGTCTCTCATACACTAGGGGTTAAGGAAGACGTCAGAAAATAAGTCAATATGTTTTCAAACTTTTTCTTTTCCATACTTTTCCATACTGGAAAGGGCCAAGAACTGCAGAATCTATAAAAGTTATTTAACATAATAAAATGTTTAGAACATTTTTATTATTCATGACAATATATTTACTCTACAACCAGCTGCTGTCACACAATGTAAAACAGAAATGTGTGTGTCCTGTGCTCAATAGGTGTGTTACCTGCTCAATAGCGATATATGTTGGCAGCATCTCCGGACACTCTTGCGTGACGCACTCGTACAGCATTGCTGAGAACAACATGAGGCTATCCTCTCTCTGTCAAAACAACAAAACATCAAAGCACGCAGTTACTGTTTTCTGTTAGCATTTTTTCACTAATGACTCTGCCGTCATCGACACCCCCTACTTCTTCATTTGTTTTCCGCATTTATGAATGATAGTTCCCGTTTCCTGTTGTTATTTCTGCCTGCTGAGCATGAAACACATGTTGATATTGTGGAGCCAATGACTGCATTCATATTTGTTCTTGCCGATTAAAAATGACTTTTCAGACATCGCTTAGGGTCTGCAACTCATGGCAGATGTGGCTGATTGGCTACAAATGCAAAAGGACTGACCAATGCTTTAAAATGTAAAAATAATTAAAAAACAATATGCTAGCTTCAGCAGCCTTTCCAAGCAGTAGATAACATTTCCACAAAACTAGCACAAATGGTGTAAGGAATATTCTTAATGAAGTTTGGTTTTTTTGCCAATAGTTTGCAAACTACTCTCATTTTTGATATTCAAGAAAAATAACTGAGTGTCCCATTTGGGGTCTCTGCAGTTTTCTCCAATTCAAATTTAAAACTTTTTAAGACTAATGTAAGTTAAGGCCTATATCGCCAAAGAAATGCATAAATGTTGTCCCGCTAACGGGCGATAAATTTGCACTGACCCACGAAGGAAGGAAAAAAAGCTAACTAGACAGCAAGCAAGGGAATGTTAGCAGAGAGCCACAGAGTGCAATGAATATGTCGGCATGTGACTCAAACTTGTGCCTGACAGAAAAGTTACATGATGTAGAAAAAACCCCCCATAAATATACAATATTAAATAGTCCTGCCACGATCAAATTTAAGATCTCTGATTGACTTATTTAAGGTTAATTTAAGACATTTTAAGGCCTTCATTTTAGACACATGAATTTAGGACTTTCCCTGGGCACCCTGCCACTGAAGGAAATTAAACCCATAAACAGAAATAAAACTGATTTTAATTTAGAAATCTAAACTTTTCCTACACTAAAAATCAAGCTACTTTACTTCAAAGAGTTGTGTTGCTTTTGAGTCTAAAAACAAATATTTAATTGGACCAAAGACCAAACCAAAAAACAGCTCTTAGGGTCATAAAAGTGCCTTGTTAATAAAACTTGAAGTTACTTTTTATTCAACAGGGAAAGAGTCAGAGATGAAAACAGAGTCTAAGTGATTTGCTTGTATGAGCAAGTAAATAGTTTTCATAATTACAATTATATTAATCAAAGCGATTTATTTATGTTCATACATCTCCCAGAGTGAAAGTTATTTCATACCAACTTAAAACAAAAATCTTGCAATTATCTGCAAGGAAACTAACCATCATCCATTTTCTTACAAATGCTATGTTGGAGTGGGAGGCTGGAGAAAAACAGATGTTATCTTCATTTACAAACGGTCACAGTTATGCTCCGATGTGATGCGCTTTCTCCCATTTTAGAGCTGAAGCTGGAACTACAGGCCTCTAATCTACCCAGTTAACCTGATGTCGATGAAGCAGCCCACTTTCTCGCAAATTAGAGGTCAAGTGAATAATAATCAGACTTAACGTCAGTCTGTCCACTTTAAAACAATTAAATGAGTGTGTGCAGGGTGTGGTGCATATGAAGACACTTTGCTTAAAACAGAAGAAAAACTGATTAAAAACATTAATAGTACTTATGATGGGGGAAAAAACAGATGTAAACATTAAAGCTTTGCACATGATCTCGCCATGGTAGTTTAGGCGATCACAAGATAAACATTGGTAGTGTTGAATGAAAAGCCTTGATAACTATCGGCATGACATCCGTGACACAAATTCAGCAAGAATTCTCATTTCACAATGAATGGATTATTTGCGCATTTACAGGCTGCAGATTTTTTGTAAACAGACAGGAAGTCATTTAGCTCTACTGAAGGATGACCAAGCAGTCTGCAGCAGCCGCTTTAAGTTATTCATAAATCCTCAATCATATGTTTGCACTTATCTAAGGACCACACATGTTTTTCAGATAAAACTGGAACATGCCTTCCCCCTTTAAAATCAGCTTTTATGATCTCAGTCGAGATTCGTTACCCATTAAAGTTGTCAGATTCTTTCTAATTGTGTTTATTTGGAGTTCAGTTTTATTACTAACGGCTTGTTCCTCTACGTATTTATATTTAGTTAAAGAGGCGCCTTATTATGAAGATATGAATTAAAATAGATAATAACATAAATCCAGGTTGAGATATGAGTATGAATAGGAAAATACCACATCTGAAAACAACTTAATTGTAATCCCCAGGGAGTTTCTGTCTGGACTAACCCAAGAAGTTTCCAGTGTTTCAGTAAAACCCCTCAAGATAAAACTGAAACATGGCTCACAGTTAAATTTGTTTTCTAAAGAAATAGCTTTTTTTTTTGTTTTTTTTTTAGTTAGATGTCCCTTTGGCTATGCTGCAGAAAAACAAACAATAGGTCAAGTCCTTTCCACCTGATAACTCAGAGATTTTACAAACAAACCCAGTGTCAAACTGTCTCAAGCTCTAAATATTTCTTTGCTTGGTGTGAAACTTACAGATTTCAGTCCTTCTGAGGTTTTGCAGAAGAATTCAGCAAAGGAGATGAGAGCAGGCTCTGAGGTGAAGGTAGAAATGGCTTCAGGCTGCAAACAAACAAAACAAAAAACAGAAACTAATTTTCTACCCAAAAGCAAAGACTTCTTCCAACCGAGATCGGGTTTTAGGTTTTAAAAATAATACTTTAAAAACAACTTAATGATCATCATGATACAGTTCCTAAATACTGTGGTAGTCCAGTTATGCTGTATATTTTTTACTTAATGACAGTCTCATTAAGTGGTTGATTCATGAGCACATGAATCAACAACAATAAAAAAAAAAAAAAGCAAAATATAAGCCGGCACATGTAGGAAGGAATGACTTTTTGGACAGAATCCTGTTCTAATAAGAAGATTTTAATAAAATAGGACAAAAAGGAAAACACTGAAGGCAGGCAAGGAAGGTCCTCAAGGACAAGTAAGAAAACAAACTGCATATTTTTCCCCTGCAGGTGTATTGACAGAACATACAGACGCCATGAGGTAAGCAGTAATGGTCTGTCAGCTGCAGAGCTGCCAGCTGAACCTGCAGTGGCAACCTGCCAAGACTGGACAAAATTATTCTCTATAGGGGGGAGGAGACAAAAAGTTTCCACTCAATTCCACTCATCTCTCAGCCTGTTGTCAAAATCTACATACTAGATTAAATGTTTAATGCTAAATATTACAGTCAAAGTAACACAAATTGCTTTGTTGGATTAGAAATGCAGTTAGAATTTACCTTTTTTGTTCCAAGACTATTTCTTTAAACACTTTCCAATATTTTCAACAAATTATCTTTAACTGTATTCAGCCATTATGGCTTATACAAGTTCACTGCACCTAATAAAAATTGTTATAATTATTATGATTTGGCAGAATCTTTATGAAGACCTCTTTTGTTTACCTTGAAGGCCGTGACTCCAGAGTTTCGGTGGCTGACGGCTGTGGCCAGCAGGCTCTTCCAGCCCTGGGGGTCGTCTTTGTAGGGCAGCTGTCCAGCCCGCAACTTCACATACAACACGCCATCCCTGACCAGGATGGACCTCAAACAGAAAATTTTTTTTTGTTTGTTTTTTTTAGATGATCTTGAGCAATACGACTAGAATGCAAAAGGGTAGAAATGTTGAGATTTGAACCTTGTTCCCAAAAGGTTCTGCCTATACTTACTTCAGATGCTGAGTTTCTTTGCTGAGATCAAGAGACAATTCCCAGTATCGTGGCCCCTTTACTTTTACCTTCGCCGCAAACAAAGGGGTTAAAATGCCTTTTAATGGTGTGTTCAATGCTAATTTAGTTTTGCTTGCCAGAAAGAAAAGACTTAATCTTCTGAACTCTGCTTTACCTCTTTGAGAAGGTGAAGCTCAGGAAGGAGGGTGGGAGCCATCAGTTCCACTGTTGTCTCATTATACCACTTGGTTCCCTAACAAGAGCAATGATTGATCAAGCAAATGTTATCATATTATGTGAGTTATGAGCTGCAAGAAACCCTGCTCAGATTTGTTAAAACAACTAACCTATGGATGGTGACAGCAGAATGGCTAAAACTAAGGTGTGCCATAATTAACATATTGAAAATAATTGTTATATGACCTTTCAATCTATCTTATGTTTTATCTTTTATAAACTAAATGGACTATAGTGCTGTAGTCTTCAGATCTCTCTTGTTCGTCTGCAGCTGTGCATGTACTGCATGTTGCACTGAATCTCATCTATAGGTCAAACTGAGATTTCTGCTGAGAATGAAATTAAAGTGACGGGATGCCAACGGCAGTGCTAAATACAAACAGCGACCTCAGCTTTTAACCTTTAATCCTCCTTTAGCTGAGGAGCCACCACAGTAACATTAGCTCAGTTTAATTGCTTTAACATAGTTCAACTATAAAGTTAACTCACACAGACAAAAAAACTGATACAATGAAAGAATATTCCAATTAATTCAGAAAAATCTATTTATGTATACATGCACATTTGGTCAACAAACAGATACTCGTATCTAAGGTATGAGTGTACAGATAAATCGGCCGATACTTGGATGAGAAACTGATCTCATCTACTGCGGCAGAGGTCTGAAAATCAGCCGCTGTCGTCTTTTGTTCTGCTGTGAGAGAAGGCAGACTGATAGACCCATCCACCTGGTCACCTCTGTGGTTAACACTAGTCACCCCTCTGTTGCCGACTGAGTTACTTTGTCACTATTTTTGGCAACTTTTCAGATGTAAAAATAAATAAATAAAAATTAGAGGCCAAAAAATAAAAACTAGCAGGTTAGATTTTTTTTAAATTTGGTGATCGGCCAGAACAAAACAACAGATTATGGGTGCATAATATGCATAATACTATTTTTGATGGTAGAAGATAAACTTTTCCAGAGCTCTATTTTTGGTAACTCCATTCAGAAGCATAAATTCAAATGTTTACAACACATTTATTGCAGTTATTTATACAGTGGCGAAATTTTATATAGAGAACCTGATTTCTTTTTCTCTTTAGGTAATAAAGGTTGGAAAAACAAATATTTTCCTATATCCTATTTTCTTTCCCACTTTAAATCAAAATCCATACTTTTTTTAGACTTTCTGTTCCAACTGTGACGCTATTTCCGAATTATTTTATTATTATAATCACCAAACGCTTTATTTTTAACTTAATTCTGAGACTTTTGAGAAATTGCCCAACACATTTACAGTGACCAAGTTCGGGTTTTCCCACAGTTCTTGTAACAAATTATCGGGTGTTTGAAGTATTTGTGATAAGCCTCAGGACAAGTACTTGTAAACTGAAATATTTAACAATATTTTCTGCATTAATAAAAATACAAGGGAAATGAAAAAAAAAACCAAAACTGTACTTGATGACGCACATGAAGCCACAGTGACGTGAACAAAGAGGCCAGCAACAAAACCGGGCGACACAGAACACAATGGGTTCTGTGTTTAGACACATTGGCTTTGTGTTTTGGTCTTTACTCTGGAATCCTTTTCAAACAATTCCCTTTGAGGGAGTATAAATACATACCATGCTGTGTATTCAATATCATTTCAGTTCCTCAAAGTTGAAGCAATGATTGTGACGCTAAAACACTGAGGTTTTTCATGAACAGAAATGAATTTCATTCATATTTTCTCAGATTTTTAAGAATAAATTTTTTTACGCACGTTTGAGAAATTTGTGTAAAATGGAAAAAATGATTTCTCCATGATGCAAATATTCTGTCTTTTGACAATTTTGTATTATGTTTTATTATTTTTGAATAAGAGGACAGAACGAGAATTGATAACAGGGAACACCGTATAAAGGAACCAGAAAATCTCATAAGAAAACATGAAAATATGATTTCTGTGATTCAATATAAGATTTTACTTAAAATACTAGATTAAAATAATGTAGGTGGTCATACACGATTAAAATAAATATAAATCTTGTCAAAACGAAAATTAATCAATAGAAACCGTTTAAAGCAGAAATTTGGTTTTACAACTGAAACATGAATGGTAACTATATGGCTAAAAAATTTAAGACTTGAGTCCAAAAAAAAAAAAAAGTGCTCATATAACCAATTAAATCAGTTATTGTTTTTAGGAGTGCAACGTTCACTGACCTTGTAAGTGACCTCTAACAGAGCATAACAAGGCTTCAGAGAGTCGACGTCCACAGGAACCAGGAGCCGGGGTTCTGCAGCCAACACGGCCAGGTGCCGCAGGGCCTGCAGGTGATAGCTGCACCAACAACATCAACCCAGTTTTCAATTAAACACACAAACCAAATGAAAACCCGATATAATCGATATGAGAAAGAATAGTAATTTTTCAAAACGTGCTTTTTCATTCAGTTCAAGACTCTGTAGGAACCCTGACAACTGTGTGTTAATTTTCAGGTAAGTCCAGGAATGCCTGGTATTTAAGAAAATTTAGTTTTTACATGCAGGGATTTTCTCTGTGTCCAGCAGTGTATTTAAAAAGGTTTCGGTCTTACCGGTTGTCAGTGCTGTGAGCAGGAAAGTGAGGGTACAAGGCACACAGTAGGGCAGCGATGGCTGAGTTGGAGGTGCTGAGGGTGTATCTACAATGAAGGACAAATTGACAAACCTTAAGATGCACTCCAACAAAAGATTTGCATCAAAATAATAGTTTTGTGATGTAAACTCAGAACATAATTCCTATAAGACAGAAATGTTATTTTGCATGTTGCAAATCAAGCAACAGTTTGTTGACTTTTTTTCTCAACATAATGGAACAATTTTATATCTTGTATCTCCATTTTTAATTAAAGAAGGTGCTGCATCATAATCGACACAATCAAAGGTCAGAGCAGTCCCTCTTAAACATAATGACAGAGTGTGTCTGCTTTAACTAATTGGATCATTATCCTAATGTCAAGCTGCACAGTGGAAAGCTGTAAGGCTCCAACAGGTCACATCTGAGAGTGTTTAGTAACAGTTATCTGAGGTAAGGAATGTCGCTCTTCAACTGTGTTTGCCAGTTTTAATGTATTCAAGCTTACAATTGAACCTGTGATTCAACAGTGGATCTTCGCAGCTATTCGAGGAAGAGAGTCATGGAAAACTGACACCAATTTGCGATCGATGCAACACTATCCTGTTAAATGCAAAATTTTGACAAGAAAAAATAAATGCACATCTTCAGTAGTACTGTAGAACTTCAGGAGTTCTACAGTACTCCTCAAGTTCAGCAACTCCTCAAGTCCTAACCTTTAATCTAGCAAGATTTGCTAGATTAAAGCACGTCAGTTTAAAAGCGCAGTATTGTAGTTTAAAACGGGAAATTTTCCGTAACCACTGCTCAATATCCGCACCATTATTCTTACAAACTTGCAACTAAAAGTATACAAACTTTTTATCAAAGCAATAAAAATGGATACACATAAAAGTTGGTAAGTAAGTGGGATCAGACGATTGATCATCCCTGGCTGGTGACCGACCAATTGGAAACTAAACAACAAATAAAAAATCTGAACGTTTTCTGAGCAGTGAACACACCACACCTAAGTACAAAATCAGGCTGCATTAACAACACTCTTCAGTGTGGATGTTGCTACTGGGACAATGAAATATTAACAAGGTTCTTAAAACTGAAATCAGAGGAAGCACAAAAGTTGTGGGAATTTGAAATTAAACGTCACTTTCAATGACAAATTGAGGAAATGTTCGCAGATCATACATGCTGCAAAAGAGTGAGAAAGAGCAAGACTTAAAAACAGATAATATAAAGGCTTAACTAATTCAAGTCAAATTGCTATGTTTTGTTCTTTCAATCTTAATTTAGTGTGGAACATTTTGGGTTTGAAAATGTTGGCGGACATTTTGAAATTTTAGATTTAAGATAGGGGTCTACATTTTCGAGGGAATACATGCGGACACAGAGTCAAGTTAGCAGAACGCCATGCTAATACGTATAAGAAGCTAGAGACTATTTTAGATGCCAACTCCATAATCAAACCAGATATCAAAAATTGGTCACAAAATTCAAGATGTTATACTTCAATTCTGCAAAGGACGATGCAGTCATGTGTATTTCTACTCTACTTGCCCTTGTGACAAACTATTACCAAAGTAAGTGATTAGAAAAAAGAATGTTTCCAACCCTATCCTTAGCGTTTATTTTATTAAATAAAACACCGCCAGGGGTGATTGCAAGTCTGGACACCATGCATGACTTTTTGGTGAAAAATGAACCAATTTTCACTTTAGTTTCCTCTTAAAACTAAATAACAGGAAGAGAAATTTACTGAGCAAACAGAAACAAAGTGAGAGAAAGAGGGTAAACAGCGCTGAAAACATACAAGATAAGCAGTGAAAAACAGGTGAGAAAAATGAATGAAAGAAGTGTGTGAGGCATATTTGAATAAAAAAGTTTGATGCAAATAAGTGAGTGGCTGAATGGTAGATAAGCAGAGGGAAACTGATGGGGTGTAAGAATGATATCACTCCAGTTTTGACCCTTCCACCTCTGCAAATCCACAATGAACCAGACCTCAGCCCATGGCATTCAAGCCTGCACTCCCTGCAACTCCATGGCCCAACATCTACAATGAAATAGGAGCAGAATAAATCAAAAGGTCCATCAGATTGTGATTCTTGCGGGGGAAACATTTGCAACATCTAATGATAGAGTGTGAGCTGTTGTTTCTGTTAGAAACACGCAGGGCGAGGTCAGCAGTTCGAGGAACCTCATTAGGGTGTGAGTGAGTTTTCTGTGTACACCAGTCATTCAATAAGCTCAAAATAATACTTGCAGCAGGTCTGTGTATTTCTGCACCAATCACACACAGTGAGTGCATGTGGTCTACTTGGTGCTTTCCAAAAGCAGGAGATGTAAATCTAGTGGGTGTGTATGCTGACTTTTGCTTTGAAAACCTCACGAGGACAGACTTATTGTCTTGATTTTTCTATTCTTTGGTGACTTAATTATACTCTGCATGCCCCCTGTTGTAGGATGCATAAATTACTGAATGCCAAGAAGAGAAAATGTGATCAAAGTCCAACTATTATAGTTGGGATTGCTACTCCACTGCTGATCTCACGAGAGCATAAATAAATATCAGTATAGTTGAAAATATGAACAAATGCAATTATTGCATGCTAATCTTGCAATAATGATTGCACTGAGACAAAATGGCTGCCAGTTTTCTAAATCTGTTACAGAGCAGCTTCACTGCCAGGTCTTTTAGATCAAGTATGAGGATTAACATGCATTCTGCATCAACGGCAGCATGTTTCAAATGATTAAAGCGTATGTAACCTTCATGTAAAAGCTGACAAGTTTTTTTTTAAATTCCAAAGTGGGCGGAGCCAAAATACAGAATACCAAGTGCCTGGATGAGGTGAGAGGGTTAAGTGCACATGTGGTCAGGATGAAGGAAAGAACTGTTTCCAACTTAGCTGTTGTATGGGAATATTTAGATACTCATTTTGGAAAAAGAAAGAAAAAAAAAAGTGACTAGCTACAAACCTAACAACATTTTTTGTGTTCCTGGAGTCTTTGGTGACAACATGTGAAAGCACCAGTCGTTCTGCAGCAACTGTTCTGAGCAAGAATCAAGTGCTGCTCTAAGCCTCTCCCACTTCCTAGGTTCTGTAGTCACTGTCCACTTTTCAAATGAGTCACGCATGTGCAAAGCAGAAAAATGCTATTGAATTGACACTTGCCACTTTCACAATTCCAACTCCTGACTCGCAATGGGGGGGTGTGTCTGAGTGGGACGGTTTTATACCAGAATGCAGGTGATGTAGGTATCAACAAAACTGTTCAGGTCGTAAGCAACAGGGAAATCCAACTGCAGCAACCACCGCTCAACCCAAAGAGGACAGAACTAAGATGGTTTTAGTCCAAATATTACAGAATTAGACACGTTTACACAAAAATGTCTCAAATCGTATATTAGTAAATAGGGGTGCACTGATCGCCGATCACCAATTTTTATTTTATTTAATTTTTTTAAATACCTGCCAATTCTGATTTTGGCCAATACCATTTTTTTGTATGAAATATTGCTCAATATAGAAAGAAAGCTGCTGAGTTAGCAACAGAGGGGAAACTACTGTTAACGGTAAACATAGAGACATAGAGACATGACTTGGTGGGCCAGTCCACGGGAGAGCAGAAGAGAACAGCGGTTGGTTTTTAGACCTTCCTTTACAGAGGTAGATAAGATTGGCTTCACATGTAAGATTCGGCCGATCATTGAATTTCCCAAAATTAAGAAAATCTGCACTGATAAATTGGTGCACCCTTTATGGATCAATCTGTTTATCTGCAAAATAAAAGTACACCTAGGGCTTAAGAAATCTTCAAACAAAACCTGAACATTTTAGGAACATGTATATTGAAGGGCCATTTACACTCCCACTGATCTTTTCATATCAGTAGAGTCCCCTCTAAGAAGGACTTTAAATACAGCAGAAGGTAATCTGAGTAATAAGAAAAACAAATGTAAAATTGCCAGCAATTCTCTTTTCAGCAGCTGCCCAAAGCTTGCAGATGAGGCTGAAGAGGATTCTCTGGTAGCTCCCTCTGCAGACAACGTATTGCAGGGGTGGCTTAGCGGAGGGCCATGAAATCTGAAATCGAAGTCAAAGAGAAAGCCACAGGGTGGTTGTTGTGTGGGTTCCAACTGGGAAACAAGTCGAGGCCTGATCAAGCCTGGCTGGGTCCACTGGATGATGTTGAGAGACCCGAAACGTCCGTCGTCCCCAGGATGCATGATGATGCAAGAGATATTACCAAATCTAACAAACCTGAGTTCTTTGCAGAATAGCTGCTTTTATTATAAGAATAATGTTTTACTAATTAGATTATTGAAGTCAATCGGTTACAGTTGATTATTCATGGGTTTCAGATAAGAAAATCTGTAGAAAGGAAAATGTCTCTAAATATTCCTTTCTACAGATTTTCAAGTGCTGTGTGCATTCACATGGGGGATGAGTATATTTGATGCTTGTTGACGCAAATCCTTAATGTAGTTTAAAAAAAACTTAAGTGTTTCTATATTTCATAGGATTTTTTTGCAATATTAACTTGCAAATAACATTGAATGTCCATAATTTAAATATTGCTAGATTAATTCTCTGAGTGTTATTTCAGTGTTTGGAACATATTTATATTGCCTCTGTGTTCATCTCACCTGCCACCTCCCAGGAAGAGAAGGCCAAGGGCCATGTGATGAGCCATGTGGAAGCCGTAGTTCATCTCGCCGCCGGTTCGCTTGTGGAAGAAGCGACACAGCTGTAGGACCTTCAGGTTCCCAGTGCCCGCCATTACCATAGACATCGCCAGCAGGATCATCGACAGGCAGGTTTGTAGATTATAATAACCCATCTGCTGAGAGGGACCAGCATGCAAGTTAAGGCAAAACAAAGTAGAGAAAAATGCACAAGTACTTTCCATGATTGTGGCAAATTACTGAAAGGTGAAGAAAATAAATAAACACGCACCGCACCCACAGCCGCAGTGCCAGCAAACGACATCATCTTCATGAAGGTCTTTGCAAACTCATAGAGGCAGTCGAAGGCATCGGAATTGGCAGAGCCGGCGAAGCGTAAACCCAACGCCATGCACGCGCCTGCTGTGATGTAGTCTTGGGCTTGACTGAGAAAAACAAAACATTTTTAGAAATGATACGCCAAAAAAACAGAAGATTTTTATTAAAATATTTCAAAGGTTAAAAAAATTAACAAGTCACAAAAATAAAAGTGCTTGTACACGTAAAAGAATATTTGCAAAACCCTGGACGTAGAGAAGTAAAATAAAATCAATATTCAGGCTGATTTAACTGCTAAAATAACGACGACTTAACAGCAGCAAACAAACTTAAACTGATCGTTTTGGGTTCTGTACTTACGCCATTGTGTCCATATTGATGTCTTCTGAGGGGTCAAAATTCCCCCTCATGATCTAAAATACAAACCAAATACATTGAAATTATTTAGTTTTACTGACATCTGAATAAAAAAAATTAAGACATCATGGCATCATAATGAGTGAAAAATGAACCCAAAACCTATATGAAGTTCTGCAATAAGAGACGCAAGTCTTGAATCATCCCCGGTTTCTTTATGTTTATTTTAATGGTGGGTTGAAATAGAAATAAAGCTACTTAATTGTGATTAAAAATCGTTTTAGTAAACAGCAATGTCTAACACAAGAAAGTTTAATTTTAAAAAATATGATCCCTGAATCAATAAATATGCACATTGTGTTTATCTACCTTTATTTAGAGAAAACTTTTATTTTGGGGTTTTGCTTTCATGCTGGGGATCATCCCACCAAACAAACTGGGATGTAGTTGCACTAAAAATGTCTTAAAGTTTTAAATCTGAGTGAAAAGTTACCCCATGGTCTCCAGTAAGCACCAAGAAATCCAAAGAGCTCCTTTATCTTTAGTCCTTTTTTTTATTTTGGTGAAACGATAATTATTGCAGTTTTTTCTGCATTTAATTAGAGAATAACTGTCAGCTTTTAACTGAATGTAAAATAGTGAAACTTTATTTGGAAGAAAGAAAACATACAACTGGATAATGTCCAGTTGTATGATACTAGATGTCCTTTAAAAAAAAAAGACAATATGGGACATAAGAGGGAGCAGCCTGATCATAAACAACAATGGCCTCAAAACAAAACCCTGTGGAACGCCAATCTGAACGAGACAAAAATGAGAGCTGTAAGTTGATGTAGTCAAGAAGATACATCCATCAGAAAGACAACTTCTGCAAAACAGAACCTGATATACCAGCCCAACACCTAGACCTGTTCAGCAGAGTCAAATGGTCAAAAGCACCAAAAGCTGAAGTCAGCTCTAACCAAAGCAGAACATAACATTTACTGTTGAACTCTGCATCAAAATATCATTTGAGATTCTAAGAAAATCAGTTTCAGTTGAGTGGGATTTACAAAACCCAGACTGAAAGAGGTGCAGAATACAGTAACAATACAAACTAGCGGCTAACTGCTTGATTACAACACTCTCTAAAGGCAGAAAAGGCTGGGATGTCTTGAAGCAGAAAATAAAGCTTTGAGATGAGTCAAACTGCTGAAAAGAGAAGTACCCTAACTAAACATTTTAAGGTCAATAAAGTAAAAACAGAAAAATGTACTGGAAGGAAAACATGCTGACTTAGTAGTACTGACACATTCAAACTGTTTTCTCTACTTTCACCTCATCAGGATATCTAATTCTACCACAGATACTGCATTCTCTGGCTTTAGACTTTTGAATGTTGACATTCTGTGGAAATAATTATCCTTAATGTTTGCTCTGGAAAAAGCTTTGTCGCATAAAATACACTCAAAGCTAACCAGTATAATTTTAGGGATGCGTGTTATAGCAACTTCCTGTGAGCTCTGCAAGAATACAACACCACAGGAACAATCAGTAATGCCGTGCATTTTCTCACCTGGGGTATATTACTCTTAACCCACTCTGTGTTTGGCAGGATTTCATCCCACATGATAATGCACCGTGCAAGAGTCTGTTGGAGAAGAGAAGCAAGTACATCAGATCTAGGAGAGGTGGGAAAAATATCATCCGACTCATGAGCGAAGAGACACATAGCTGGCGTCACACTAACCCTCAGCAGCAGAAACTCTGGCTTAATGAAGTCCAGCAGAAACCAAGTATCTGGAGGTTTCAGCCAATCAGCAATCGACCTAAAGGACAGAACCGGGATGAGAAAAGGGAGTGTTAATACCCTGCCTCAACACCTTCTCTGCTAGCAGGCAGACAAAGTCGGGCGAGCGTTGACGAAATTAGGAACCCCTTGACCAATTACACAGCTGGGAGGTGGAGGAGTTTTCTTCTGTCGTCAGGTTATGATGCACTGCGGTTCACATGGATTAGAAGTAGCTCGATTTAGCAGAGATTAAGCACATCTAATAAAGTAGTTCTATATTATTTGCACATATTTAATAATATGGTGTGCACAAATCTACAATCTGTGCACAAATGCCCACTTAGAATTTGTAATGCATCCTTTGCGACAAGCTACACCGCCAATCCCCTCTTTTTCAACCGGATTCTTTTAAAACTTGCATATATCCTTCAGATGATATCAAAGTCACAGAGTAGTGGAGAGAAAAAAAAGACAAGGTGGCACAACAAGAAAGTAAGATCTTCAGCAGACCTTCAGCTCTTTAAAATAGGGCAGCAATGAGGAGATAAAGAAGCAGAAAATTGCTATACAAACTACATCTGTAAAGCAGAATAATACATTTAACAGGTTAGGTGCTTTAAAAATAGAGTACAGAAACTAATTTTGTCACGTAACAACCTCAAACTTTAATACAGCTTGTGGAAAGTTATGTGAAAGCAGGGCTAGATAATAAAATAATGTCCCCAAGCTTTGAATATCTGACAGAGAACTGCTGATTATCAGAAAACCTTTTAAGGACAACTGCAAACCTTTGATCACATGGTCGTCCACCTAGACCAGGGGTGTCAAACTCCAGTCCTCAAGGGCCACTGTCCTGCAGTTTTTAGATGTGCCACAGGTACAAAACACTGAAATGAAATGGCTTAATTACCTCCTTCTTGGGTAGATAAATTCTCCAGAGCTTTGCTAATGACCTAATTATTCTATTCAGGCGTGGTGCAGCAGCGTCACATCTAAAAGTTGCAGGGCAGTGGCCCTCCATGACTGGAGTTTGACACCTGTGACCTAGAAAGAAAGGCTGGGGGAGGAAAGCATTAACCAGAGAAGGAGCTCATGGTACCTCTGGAGGAGCTGCGGGGATTCACAGCTAAGGTAGGAGAATGTGTGTATGGGTTTGAATATGAAGTAATCCTGGATCAAAACCTCATGAAAACTCATCTTACCTGTTGTTGGTCTTCAGGTAGATCATGGCGAGGGCCAGCGTGGCTCCTGGACACGTCACGTCTACATTTATTGTATCACCCTCCTGAGAAGACAGTTATTCGAATGAATAATTTAACGACAGCAGTCTTTATTATAGCACTGCTTCCATGTTCTTTCTGAAACATTTTGGCATGTGAGGGAACCTCATTTTGGCGCTTGCCATTTTTACAGCATTGCAAGTTGCAATTTCCTTTTTGTATTCCGTAACACCTTTCAATTCTCTGTTTGCGTCTACCTTGATCTGATAGCTGGGAGACTTGTGCCTTTCTCTGCTGGCCCCGGCCTGAGCTCTCCGATGGCCCCCGACCATGTACTGGTACAACTGTTCGGGAACGTTGAGGTCCGTCATTCCGATCAGGTTGCTGCCGTGCTGAAAAACGCAGAGGAAATGGTAACACAGAGAGAGAAGAGATCAAATGATTAGGGGAATCGATAATAAAAAGAAAAATTAAAAGGGACTCACACACTGAAGTATCTCTGTAAGATATAAAATTAGATCCTTTTTTTCTTTTTAGGAAAATCAAAAACATTAGAAAGAACAGCTTAATATCAAACAAAAATTGGCATTGTTGAAGATGGTGAAACAACTGCATTCCAAAAACTTGTAAAAGAAACATTTAAGCACAAAACTACAGAAAAAATATTACTAATATAATGCATAAACCTGCAGTAAAGCCAAGATTTGGCCTTGAAAAGAAAATAATATTAACAGTCAAGCAAATCAAGACCTACAAATGCTTTCCTGTTGCCATTTGTTTCACAAACTTCGTGCTTTTATTTGGATCACTCACCCCAAGACAAACCATGCCAAGTGCGAGTCCTGCTGCGAGTGAATAGGACTCCCTGTCAGTGCAGTACTCCATCTCTGGACCTGGAGGTCGGCCTTTAAAAACACATGCAAGACTTTATTAGTTTAGCTTCACTGTCATATAAACAGACAATGTCACGGCCACAGAAGCAATAAACAACACGGATAAGGTAAAAAAAATCAAAAATCAAAGCTGAAGTTGAATAAATGAAAGAACAATTTGAATTTCTGACAAAAACCAGTCCGGTTTTTGTAAGATGCATTCAACAGAACTTTATTTGCAGCAATGACAGCTGTTCTAGTTTTGTTAGACTTTTCATCTGACATTAACACTGTTAATTATCTTAATTGAAATAAAGCAAAATTTAGAGCAGTACTTTGGAGGCTACACAATTTGCGACAATAGCGCAAATTTCGCACAAAAATATTAAAAAATCAATCTAACCTTTTTAAAATGAATAAGTTGATAAAGCTGACAGGTTTTGAGTGTTACTGTGTTTCATCTAAAAAAAATGCATGTCCCAGTGAATCATTTGAACTTTTCTTTTCTTTTTTTGACTATCATACAGACTAAATGTTGCAAATTAAGTTCATAAACTGAACTTGGAAATTGTTTTAGGACTTAAAACAATAAAAAGAGCTGCAATAACTTAATATTGAGGTTACATGACAGAAAACAATTGAGTTGTTTTCTGTCATGTAAAAATCTCTTGGATTTTTATTTTTTTTTAGATTAGTTGACCTTTGAAATAAAAGTTTCTGTATCTGTATAAACCACGTCATGTCACACTGCTGTTCTTATTTGTGGGATGCCCCAAGGCTCGGTTTTGGGTCCACTTCTTTTTGCTATATACTAAGCCCCTTGGACATCCATTATGTGCAGGAATAAGCGTGGGAGTTTCCCCAACAGCTTCCTTGAAAAAAACTGCATTTTCTAATTCCATTTTACACAAAATATAAAAAGGCTTTATCTCCAGTTTCCACAATTTTCCCACATGACTATTTGCCACAGGCTGTGCATGTTTTGCATTCAAAACCATAAGTATAAATTATGGGACAATTATAAGTTTTACATTTCCCCAGAGGCAGTAAAGGTTTAAAATAATTTTTTGTTAACCATTCATCTTTTGTAGAAGAAAACAACACAGACCAATCTCAGACAGCAGGACTTCAGCGTTGTGTCTGTGTCCTGTTCCCTGGTACACCAGACCGATACCAATGACAGCAGCAACCTGCAGGACAGACAGTAACATTTAAAAATGATTTTAGTGCAGGTTTTGTGGTGGGTGGTAAATAGGAAAAAAAAAAAGTTGTGGTATTTTTAGATTTGCCCAAAAATAACATTCACGTCAACCATGCACGCACCTGAACATTGTGTGGCACGTCCAGCTCAGTGGAGGTGGGAGGGAGCAAAGCAGGAATGTGAATACTGAGCAGTCGGGTGATTGACATGTCCATGGTGCCCAGTTTGGCAGAAGAAACGCCCAGCAGGAGTCCAATGCTGGTCATCTCATGTCCCTGTCAGAAAAAGGGACAGACACAGAATGAAAAATATTTCAATCTCCCTGTGGCACTTGACAGGTAATCACAAAAAATAACTACAGAGGCCGTTTTCCTTTACATTCTTACATGCAATACAGAAAACGTGTCATAAATCAGTTTGCTTCCAATTAATAACCAATTTTATATAAATGTAAGTACTCCATTCTTTTCGAGACTTTATGGTTGAAAATAAAAAATAAAAAGGTTTGCCATTAATTTGCAGCATACATTGCTACAGTGAGACTGGTTTACATAAAGGCACCAGCAAAAACCAAACTGGAAAGCAGGAAGCACTTGAGGTAGACAGTCGGAAAGGAGACAGGACACAAAAAGAAAAGGTAGAATAAAGAAGGGACAGGTAGGAAAAATGGAAGTACGCAACAAAGGAAAGAAAGACAGGACGTAGGACACTAAGGAAGCACGACAACGGAAGGAAGAACAGAAGAAAATGGACTCAAGGAATGAAAAGAGATAGGTACACACAAAAGGCAAGGAAGAGAGGGAGTGGTAGCGTAAAAAGCCTGTGGTTATTATCCTTACAGAATCCTGCTGAATGGTGCTACGTGTAACACAACAGCAAAAATGTTTGAACTACTACGGATTTGAGTAATTTTCTACAATGGATGTCCGGATAACAATGACAGCATGCATCAAGTTTATATTAAATGGTTTTGAATATGGTCAATTTTTGCTCTATGCCACACATTAAAACATACAGAAATAAAATTCTTACTTGTGCCCTTGCCTTATGTACTTCACCGCTGCTTCCTTTTTATACTGATACTAATGAAATCACTTCTGGTTCATCTTTTTTAAGTGCATTTTGTAAGATAAGGTGCTTTACCTAAATTCTATTATGGTTTTTGTGGACAACATTTATCAGAACGCTTTAAAAAATGAGATAATTTATGCACTTAGTATTTCTGAAATCTTTAAAGCATCTCATTACTACCAATAAAGTTTGAGTGTGTAAAATGTACACCTATTTATTTGGCTGCATTGTTGACTCCATGTTTGTCAAAAAGCAGCAGAAGCCTGGGGATTAACGATCTGCTTGGTCGTGAGCACGACTCAAAATTCTCTTTAAAACCACAGCCATGCACAATTCTGACAAACTGTTCGTTTGCATAGCGGTGTAATTTCTCTTCTACAGCGAAAGTTGAAACCAGAAGAAAACCACCAACGACGAAAACTCTTCGCTGTCACCCATGTTCACAACTTTCATTCATACTGCTGGGTTGAGCCCTTAATACCCGCCTTTGTGAATAAATAAAAAGGTACTGTGAGCACTTCTTGATTGGGTTTACACGCTTTTCAATTTCAAATTTATTAGAAAATAGAATTACTTTATTTCCACTAATCAATACTTTAGGTATTCACCAATGATATTATATTTTCACACAGTCAGTAAAATAATCTTCATGAAAAAAAACATACATTGCTTCCAATTGAAATTTCACTTCAACGCCAGAATGAACATTACAGCTTGCAATTAGAGCTACCTGTAAGTTGCATGTGCATTCTTTGAGTGGACCTTCTTACACTGCATATTTACATAAATGAGTCACAGGGGATGCACATTGACAACTACAACTTAATTTCACAATCTGAATCAACATGAAAACGAATCTTAACTGCTGAATGGTCGCAGTGGTTCCTGTTTGTCTTTATTCATGTCTCTGTGGTGACTTTTTATTATTTAGGTAAAAGAAAGAGCAAAAAAAAAAAGTTTTGACAGCATCCTGTTTTTCTCCACTGAAAGTGGGAAAGCATCGTCTTATTTCAAAATTTCTCAGAAGCCAGAGTTTCGCTCTGACTAGCTGTCGGGCTTTGATGCAAGTTTACAGTTCTCGTTTACGCTCATCTCAAGAGGGGTGAGCATGTTGTTGTGTGTGAGAGCAAGTAAATCAAAGCAAAGGGGAGCATCGTCTCTGTGTACTAAATTCCACGTAAGTCAGCGCATTTACTGTGTTCTGTAAATTACTGGCGCAGCGGTCGTTTAGAGCAAGCGCCAAGTTAAATCGAGGATATTCATGAGCATCAATCTGCATATTTCAATCGGGGAATGTTGGTGGGATTTACGCTACAAAATGAACAAAAAAAAACAAAAACTGTTAAACTCTGTTTGTGCAAACCTTGGTGAGGTAGTCATGTATGTTGAGCGTAGCCAGCTTGGTGAGGTGTCCGTTAAGGCCGAGGGCCATTAGAAAGCCTGCGTACTCGTTAGCCAGCTCAGGGCTCTTTGGCTTGTTGTATGCGATCCATGCCGAGTCCACCTTAAGACGAGAAACAAACATAGTCAGACTTGTTTGTAGAAGAAAAAAGTTTTTCTTTATTGACGAGTAGAAAAGAATCAGCATTTTTAAGCAAAAGACCAAATCTAAACCCGATTCCCTAGCGATACCCAAACGCGCCTGCCTTTCCCTGGATACTTAATAGAACTGTTAGTTCTATTAATTACAGTCTATTAGTTAAAATATTCAGCTGACAACTAGGCGGCTCCTTCAAGAAGGTGATAAATGCCATCACTTCTCAAAGATTTCCCATAAGTAAACTCATGTGACTTAAAAACGCCTGTCTTTGATAATTTAAACAACTATCAGTTTAGTAACAGACGTCTGCTGCCCTCCTGCTTATGCTTGTAAAGAACGAACACACACACACACACACACACAACAGTAAATAAATATCACTCTAAATATGTAATTTTGTTCTTGCAACAAATGTATTATCTTAAAAAAAAAGGAGAGAAACTATATTTGAGTGTTACGTTTCTTGTTTAGAAGTTAGCGTTTTATTCAACAAAATAATGGGTGCACACTAAGCTACACATAAATTGTAACATAATCAGACTGAATTATTGCTGTAGCTATTATTCAATTCAGCTTATTTATGCTCTATTTAATTTGTCTTGTATAGGAGATCAGATCTTAAAATAATGTTACTAGTAATGAAAGTTGATGCATTTCTACATTTTCTGTATTGAATTACTAAAAAAAAAATGTTTGAAAAGAAAGGAACATGCAAAAGAAGCAAGAAAAACAAATGGTTTATATCTGCAACTTCTACTAGGTTTTAGGTGCAGCCATATTGCGTTTGCCTAAAGATGAACTTTCCAAATATGGTAGTAAAGCAAAGGATTTGGAAGCAGTTCTTGCTTAACTTTTAAAAAATACATGTTCACATGAAAGCAGACATAAGGCTTGAAGCTTTAAGCTAACCTGTGAAGCGGGAGCTATTTTAAGTCCCGCTGCAACTCCATTATGGAAACTGGGCCAATTGGTCATGTTGGGAGGAACATCAATGTTTCCACTGTTGAGATCTACCATAGCGTTCCTGGGAGGAGCACGGCCTGGAGCAGAGAAACACAGAGCAGACAGCTTTACAAAATAAAAGTTAATAATATTGTACTCAATTAAATCAACCTGTTCTTTTTGTTTTTCCTATTTGTAAGTTTTCTTTTTAAGAAAATTCCAGATATCAAAAAAATAATAAAATCTTGAAAGCAGTAAACACTGATGTAAAAACATTAATGCAATCGTAACAATAACCTGTAAGGTTGAGTTTTGGTACAGGCAACGGTTCAGTTGGCACAGGATGGTAGGAAAAAAGCGTGAAGAGGCCTCTGCCAACCGGAAGAGCCATCGTCCTCTGGCACAACTGCAAAAGTCTAAAGCAGACAAAATAGTAAGGCAAAAAGATTCCAAGAAATTAAAAATGTCACACACACACAAAAACCAAATCACATAAAATAAAACAGATCAAATGTCAAACATCTTTAGGCGTTTAGTACATACAAAGCAGGAACAAAACAAACAAGATGTTTCGCATCCCTTTAAAAGCTACTGCATGCTCGATATTTTCTTCCAATTAAGCATCTGTTTTAGATCATGCATTATTACATCAACACATACAAATTGTGCTTACTTGTTTTCTTTCTCCTCTATGTACTCGTGGTCTGAAACTTCAGGTTGCTGCACAACACTAACCCGGACTGGCCTTGAGCTCTGGAGGAGCCTTCTGACTTCCTGGATCCTTAAATCTTGACTCCAGATCAGTCCTGTAACCTGAGGGAGAGAAAAGAAAAGATTTCACTTTAACCCTCCAGCTCTTTAAAATAGCAATAGTGACCAAAGCAGTTGACAACTATAAACAGCAGGTTACAGCAGCGCTGCACTGAAGATACAGCACTCCCATGGCCAGTGTCCAGAAAACTGAAAGTGTGGCAGAATCAGTCTGAATTATCGAAGATAATCTCAGGACAAACTAGAAGAAGCAAAAAATATTTCAGTCAGGAAAAAACGACCCACAAACCAATTACCTCATGAATTATGTCCAACATGCCATCTTCCTCCTCGTCTGCTTCTGAGGATGCAGGAGGGACCAAGGAGAATCCTGATCCTACAGACTGAAAACAGAAGTGAAAATCTTTCTGAAGAGACGGATGAAGCTGTGAGCACTGGCCTTTCAGGAGATAAAGGCGGCCACTGCCTCTGGTATTAGTATATCTGCATCCAACTATAACAAATGTTTTCATAGATCGGAGTAATAGGAAGGTTTTACACTTCATCGCCAATTTTGTTGTGTTCAGATTTTTTGTCTCTATAGCATTGTTAACTGTTGAGTTTGCAACAAAGTGACAAGTTGTGGTTTACAATCTTTCCAGATAAAATCCAGATAACTTAAAATCAAAGCAATATCCTTGCTTTTGGTAGTTTTAAGGGCTTAAAAGATGTAGATTTAAAGAGAATGCAGTTATCTATAATATTGTAAGCCAATGACAGAATAAAAGTAAAACTGGATTCTACTATAGATGGCTGCATCCTGATTTCAGGAATCTCTACTTACAGCTTTGCTTTTTGCCAGGGTCATCTTGTGAGCTTGCTTGGTCAGGTCCTGTCGGCCAATCAGCAGACAGACTTCCTCTGGCCAATCAGAGGACGGCTGCTCTCGACATCGGTAAATTGCCTCTCTGATGGGCAAAGCCACCCCGAACGGGACCGACTCCAAATCCTTCAGGGTGAAGCCTGCAGCAGTGGGAAGGCAGGGGTGGATAATTTTGGCTATTTAGAGTTTAAAAGCAACCATAAAGACAGATTATGCATCTTAAAACATGGACCAAGCGCTGTTAAAATGATGTTAATGAGCAGAAACAGAAGTTTTAGTAACTGGCTCAGACCCACAGGGAGAGAGACACCTACACCCAACTTTTAACATGGACAACGAGTCCTTCAGAGGCAGTAAAAAAACCCATTTGATTTAAGAATACATCTTACAAACTATAACCTCAGTAACCACCGTAGAGGGAACTGAACTGGAGGAGCTTAACTTCTATAAATTTCCGAGAACCTTAAATGATTCCCTCTTTTAAAACACATGTTGAGAGTCTTGTGAAAAAGCTGCAACAGAAACTCGGTTTTTAAGTTTGAAAATAAAGATATGCAGCCACCTTTTTATTGGTGCTGGACAGCGGGAATGTTTTCGAGCGAATGTGTCTTCTCGACGTCTCCATATGGTGGATTTCCCTTACGCTTCACTGAGGTTCATGACAGAGCGGTCTCTTTTTTTACTCCTCTGCCAGCTTGTATTTGTTATCTGACAGCCATATAAGTACAGGAAGTTGATGTTTTCGATCTCGGGATTAGTTGTTGCTTCTGGTTCAGGAGAACAGCAATGAAACTGGCTGTTTTCCCATTCTCCTTCTTTAAAAAGTATTGAGTAGCAGAGCGACTGGAACAGAACTAATTTTACTGTGTGCGTTCAAATCTGAATTATGAGTACTACCCTAATCCTAACTCCCTTTCATGTACTTGTTTTTAGTATATTTTTTAAATTGAATCTCAATTGAATAAAACCTGGTATGATAAATGTCAGATTAAGCTAAATACGTATGTTTTCTTTTTCGCTACTAGCTATTGTTAACCTTAAATTTTTATTTTATCTAAAATATTTTACTATTTATCAGATAGTTTGTTTTTTTATATAATTATTTCATCTTCATAAGTTTTTATTTGTACTTTCCCCACAATTCCTCCTCTATAGTTCTTATTTTAGCGTTTTATGTACAATTGCCTGTATTTAACCTTTGTATTACACGCTTGTAAGAAAAGGTCTCTACCAATAAAGTCTGATTGGCTACATACCCCACAATTGTTCACTTATCTAAATAACATATCTGATTTGGATGTGAAAGTCAATTTGTTGACTTTAGCTTCATTGAAAGTGTCAAAACATCCATTGTTGTGATGCAGTGTTGTGTCCAATGGGAGGAAAATGATACCCTGCTCGTACCCTGTGAGGTGAGCCACACCACCAGCTGCTCAGCTAGACTCTCACTGGAAAACCTGACCTTCACACTGCTCTGCCTGGAAAAACAAAACACAGAAGTACTTTGTGAGAAAAATTGCCAATGATTTCAATTATGATTTAATGACAGAATTTTTAAACACACAAAAAAATGTCTGTAGATAGTTGTACAAAATCTTTGAATTTACAGAATTTTCTTGCAGCTTATTTTACCTTCTGGAGTTTGGCTCACTAACACGGGATCTCTGGCCTAGAATGATAAAGACACAGACATTAAACACAGCAAACAGCACCAAAATGCAAGTAATATCTCAACTTCCATAAATGAAGCCTTATTTAAGAGTTAGGATTATAACAAGATAAGGTATTCTAAAGTTTTCCTGAAATTCTTTAAACCTGCTACTTAAATTTGGCATAAAACACACTTAGATTAAGAGTGAAAGTGCCAGTATTATGTACTGTCCATTCACATAGAAAGTAACTCTCTTAACTTCAGTGATTATGAAAATGCCAAATATATCAAATATGATTTAAAAGAAATTTTATTTTCTAATTTAACACCTTGAAATTGGGCCTCTCTCTCTTTAAAAACTCCTGCTCTCTCTGAAACTCGGCCTTCAGGATGTCATCACAACATCACTCCCCATTAACCATTTAACAACGTTTTTACCAGCGTTGAACTGAGAATTAGTTTACATAATGAGTTCATCAAGTGTTTGTTAATTGCTGCTGGCTAGTCTTAAGGAGTTGAGTGGGGGAGTCACCGGGAGGGCTTCTCTGTGAGGCAGATGCTCAGAGGAGGAGCTGTGTCTCAAAGAACCACCCAGGCATTTCCACAGGTGAATGGTTGCCATGGGAGATTATAAGATTTCTCAAACATTCATGAAAGAATCAAGGCAACACTCCAGGTATGTTTTTGTTGAGGGAATAACACTATAACATAATGTAAGGCTTAAAAAAGTAGATTTTACATAATACTGTCCCTTTAAATACAGGATGAGTAAATCATGTTTTTCTTTTTTGTAACAAGGAATCTGTTCCAAGCAAAAATGAAGTCTTAATGCTGGAAGGAGAAAAACTAAAGTTTTCTCATCACTCACAGGCTCAAGGCTAAATTCTGTGACAGAAGAAAAATGGCAGATCAAATAACTGCCACCAAGGAGCTCTAGTGGGCTTTAACATGAGGGGACAACAAAGTAGGACGAAAAGCAGGAGACTGTGTAATAATATGACTCTGAAGCAGAGCACAGTGGGGCTGACGGTTAATATGAGTGACTTGTCGATAAATGATTACCAAGAAAAACAAGCTGTACAAGTGTTGCTTCAGGCTATTTAAAAAGTACACAGAACTTTAAGTTTCAGAGATATTTCTTCAGAAAATTCATCATGACCAGAAGATTTGTGCATTTTTGTTGGTTTCTAATGTGTCATATAAATTATGCAACTTTTCCCCTAAAGTGTGAAAGAGAAAATAACAACTCAGCTAATGAACACAGAATAATGCAGCCGAAGAGGACAGAGTCTCTGGTAACTAAACCTTTGACGCTGTTACAGCTTCAAACAGACAAATCATTTTATTAAATGTTTTATAAAAGGTTTAGTGAGGGATTTCCTTTGTCAGGAAAACAACTAAGAGCTTCTCCCATTGAAGTGGTCCCTGTGCTGCAACATCCTGTACTAAACTGGTTCTATATAAAGAAATACAAACAGCCAAAAGTCACCTTGGTCCCTTAAAACTTCCACTCTGCTGCTTCCTGAGTTTATATACAGGATCAAAGCACTTTTAATTTTGTTCTTATGAGCGGTCGTCTTAAAATGACCCATTTAATTAATACATAATGCTTTAAAAAAGCAGATCTGTATTTATAAAACACCACTGCACACAGGTGTTACACTTATAATTTGAGGGCAGGATTCAAAAACACAGGCTTGTAACAATGATAGAGCAAGTAACAGACTGTATTTATAAATTAAACAAAAACAGAAGTTGTACAGAAAAAAAATAATGAAAATGGTGTGCTGAGCTACATGTACTACATAATAGTTGGTGTAAAAACAAACCGGAAGATTAATTTCTTTCCAAGAGCTTTACACGGTTCCTTCACATGTTACACTTCAAAATGCTACACTTCTCCACATTCAAATTTAAACATTGCTCCAGCAATGATTTTAAGACATTCTCAATGTTTTTGTACAAAACATTAACCTGGTTGGGTTTAATTACTCGTTTGTTCCTCAAATCTGGATACTGGATGCTCAGCAGAGTGGTAGACGATCATTTTGCTGTCAATTCAGGATCTGGACTAATTGAGATCAGCTGAGTTTATTCAATCTTTTACTCTGAGCTTTTGCACGGACTTCATTATTCTACCGCAAAGAAATATTTTTTTAAGAGATCATAGACCCAGTTTAAAATCTTGTTGCAAGAATCTGAACCTTTGTATGTTTCTAAATTAGTGTGTGTTTATCTTTAAGTTCTCTGTCAGCAAGTTAAAAATCAAAATTATCAATAATTTGGTCAAAAACTCAAGTTGCATTATGGTAAACTAACCAATGTTATAATAAATTTAAGAATTTTAACGGAAAAAGGACTGGCTGTTCTTTTATCCACATCAATGCTGACATGAAAAAACATAAAACGAAATTCTAAACTTTTTACGACAGCGTAGGAAACCGAACTGCAACACATTGAAACTCATTTGCATAAATTTTGCTTCATTCATGCATCAAAACTTCTGTTCCTTTGTCTAAGCTCAAAACAAAAGTAATGAGAAAAACCAACCCACTTCGGCCCCTTTTTCTTTCCTTTCTTTTTTCTTCCCTTTTTGGCCCAGACAGTTACTGGTCTCGGCTATTTTAACCACTGGCTGGCTGATTGGTGCACTGCTGCTTTGGTCCAAAACCCCAACATCTGGTATGAAATAAACAACAGTGAAACATACCTGCTGAGAGCTTCAAGAGGTACTTCCATACATTTGTCGACATAGCATTATCATCTCCAATGATGTACAGAGCATAACTCTGTCAAAAAAAAGAAAAAGAGACCCCAAAAAAGTTATTTTTACGTAAAAGGAAATAACTTGAGTGAAAAAAACTTCAAGGACATTGGTGGTATTACAATAAGAAAAGCATTTAGCTAGTTTTGTCAGTTCTTTTCAACATGTTTACAAAATGTCAATATTCAGGGTTGAGAGGAAACAATGAAATATGTTTTGTGTGTTATTTTGGAAATTTTGGAATAAATTAAACAAATTTAGGATATTCTGGCAGAATGTTTCCACTTTGCGTATGTATCGGAGTTACATTATTTAGCTATATTTTTCAAGCTGAAACACTAGAAAAATGTTAAAATGTGCACTATTCATTCAACTTTTGAAATAAATGATGAAAGGCCCCCTTACTGAACAAAAACAAAAAAAAGGATGATGGACAGGCCATCATCCTAACCAGTTATAATAAGAATAAGCATCAAAATTGCAAGGTAAGTAAACATGCAGCATTTATTTTTGTTTTTATTAAGAACATCTGTAAGGGATCAATATGGCTACCACAGCATCATAATGTTAAGCATTAATCAAAAACATTTGACCTAAACATTATATGTTTATATTAAGAATACAACTAGGCAAATAACTGAAATCTAGATAATTGGGTAAAGTTCTTGAGGTTGCTTTAAAACTTTATTTCCCCATTGTTCCTTTATAGTAAAAGGAACAATGGATTAACAATGGCTTAAAAAACATTCAAATACAGGAAATGTGGTCATACCAGAACCAGCAGCTTGGTCCTCTGACAGATGCCAGGCAGGTAAGGAAATGGGGGGCTTGCTTCCCCTCTCAAGCAGCTACTGAGCCAGTTGAACACACATGGCGGATCAGAGATGAGGAAGGACGGCCGGTGCATCTGACCAATCACAGCTGAGAACAAAGAGTGGGCCAGTCAAAGGGCAAGGCAATGGGGAAGAGGAAAAAAGTTCAGCCATTGCTAGTAAACAACAATTACCAGAGAAGCAATGAAATTTAAACTTTAATTGGATACACACTCTATGGAAATAATATGTTTATACTGGAATTACCTGGACAAAGAGCTCTCCAGGCTTTTATGAGCATCAAAACCTTTTTTTGTTTTGCTTGACAATTACATGTCTTGTGCGTTTCCTGCCTGAATATCACATTAACCCATTTAGTCTCTTACCCTGGTCTATGATGCAGCTCTCCGTAAAGCAGCTAATTAATGAAGGGTAATCTCTCCAGTACAGATCAACATATTCCTCCAGCTGCAGGTCTCTGCAAACAAACAATGAATCACATAAATAGAGCGCAGAGAAAAAGTATTTGCCCCCTTGTAGATTTGTTTTCTTTCTGCCACCTAGAATTTGTGATATCTACCATCCAGTCTCCTTTTCCATTTTTTGTTCAGCATTAGTATCTTAGATTACGTTCTGGATTTCTTCTTCCTTTTTTTGGCAAACCCCTACATACATTGTTGACCAGTGTTTGCAGTTTTGTCTATTTTTAGATAATTGTGCTTACAATGTCAGTCTGGTGAAAACCAGACCTGGACTCTCAGCTACTGAGAAACAAATATTTACTTCCTCCGCTGCCATTACTAAAAACTAAAGGCAGACTACAATTTTATAGCAGCGCAGAAAATCGACATCGTCGCTCGCAACTTTTCCTTCTGTTCACTGATTGCGCCAGTCGAAATTCAACTTGAGAAATCAAAGTCAATGGGAGAGAGCCCAGATAGAGCAGTGAAGAGAGACAAGAATCAAGTGGAATTGTGTAGGAACGCAGTGGTGGACTGGAAACCCAAAGCCTTAAAAATGTCTTTGTATCCTTTTGCAGACCAAAACTATGACTTTGTTTCTCAGCTGATCTTAACTTTCTTTATGCTCGATGTGTCGCTTTCAGACATTTTAGCCTACTTTATGTTGTCAGACAAATTTTAGGTCAAGTGTGGGTAGAAAAACTGAACCATATTTGTGTAGTGCTAGGTTGGTTTGAGTAGCTTGTTTCTCCTAAAATTACATTTTTGCATTTACTCAAATTACATTTGTTTAATGATCTGAAACATTAAATGAGCAAAAACAAAGAGTAAAAACAGGGCAGCTTGGATTCTGTCATTTCCCTTTGATTAAAGCAAAGGACTATTTCCATTATTAATAATTCATAACTTAGAAGTTCATGTCTACCTTGCAGTAGTTTTTTTTTTTGCTAGTGTCTGCTGCTGCACAGCGAGGCAATAAACTAAAAAGTCATTAGAGCTATTCTAGAAATATCCCGACATTCTCAAATAGCTTCTGTGACATTTAACTTGTTTAGGGTTGCAATTGCCACAAGATGGAGCAAAAGTAATTAAGAACCATGAACCACTGCTATTGACCCGCAAACCAAAAGCTGAATGGCAGTCAGTCTTTTTTTTCTGTTTTTTTTTTTTTTTTAAAAGGAACATTTAAAAATGTCTTCTTTACTGTATGTGACACCCTATATTTAGATAGGTAAAGCCCTAATTAGACTGAAAAAATACATAAATAAAAAAATAAGCATATACTGTAGATTCTTCAACTTAAATAGGAGGAAATTGTCCTCCTTAACCCTCAACATGAAAACAGTTCAACCTAAAGTGAAAACCTTCTCTACCCATTATTGCCCTGTTAATTTTTACCAGAAGTGATTCATTTTACTCATCTTCCAGTCTAGTATAAATTATCTCACTATAACAATCATAAATTTTGTTGTATTTACTATGTATAAACTCATAAAACTTAAAATGAAAATATTAAGCATGATCTAATATCATGATATTACACGTCTTTTGTTTGTTCTGAAGGCTTGCCTGTATTCAGAGACCCACACATACTCCCCGTGAAGCCAATCTACTTCAACATTGTGACCGTAAGAATTTGAAAAGTGCAACTAAATTTAGCAGGTGTATAGCATTTTTAATTGGTCTGTATTTAAAATAAAACATTATAGATAGTTATATTACGCCCATTAAAAAAATAATGTTACATTGTTTTATTAACAGTAATAATAGTTGTTACTTTTGTGTTGTAAACAAAAGCAGTCAGGTGACATAGTTCTTGCATTTTTTGAGTTACCACCATGAAACTGGGGGCATTTTCACTCAAAGTTTATTATAGCAGAACAATCTGCCCTCCTCCCAAACTCGCCACTAATGGATATGTAGACAATTTGGGCCAAACGAGTGATTCACAACTTGATTCTGAATATATTAGTTTCAAAATAAAACTAGAAGCCCACTGAGTAAATTTCCCCTGTGGCTGCATCTGTGAAAAGTTCATCTGAATACTGAAACTTCCTTCCTTGACTGGCGGAATTTCTGTCAAGGAAGCAATCTGTATGACAGAGTCTATCTTTAGACTCAAAGTGTTTACAAACTAATAAAAACATTTCTGTTTTACAATAGCCAATCTCCTCGTTACTTTATCAAACTGCCTAAATGAAATGTTACATTTCCAGAGGAAATGAGGCTGAGGATGGGATTCAAACTGATGAAATTACTGTGAATGACAATATAAAAACAAATGACACATGGCAAAACAATTCAACTCAAACAAAGAGGATAAACTATTTTTTAAAATTATAATACAAAGCAATCAGTTATCATTTGCTTAGCCAGTTAATAAAGTACAGAAAGCATAAAAAAATGTCAGCATACTTGAATACAACCCACATACTAACAATGCAGAACAATTACTCTAAAGAGCTCTTCACTCTCCCACTCCTCTTATTCTATTATTGTCATGGTCACCAATAACAGCAGTCACTTGACAATCTGCTAAAGTTTATTTCCCAACACACAAACCACTGAAGGGCCTTAGATTACACACAAAGTTTCACTGAAAACAATGAGTTGCGTTCCCCTTTTCCTTCTGTGCGAAATTTCAATGTAGTTTATGAGCATGTTCAACAGGCTGTGTCTGTAGTGATAATTGTATGCGCCTCATGTCAGTATGCCATCATGGTTTTATTATAGAAAGACAGTTTGTTTCTTCTCTTTACAGCTTAATGACTAACAGAACTTACAAATGGAAAATAAATAAAATAACGGCTACCTGGCCAACTGTTGCAGCAGACACACCAGTGATGAAGCTCTTGCCCTGTGCAGCTCGTCCAGCTGCAGCTCCTGGTAGAGCAGATGGAGCACACCGAAAAGGGCGGGAATGTGAGGGAACAGAGGAGCCGAACTCTCAAGTTTCAAAGATGAGCTGGAGGGAGAATCCGTCTGGTGTTTTAAAGGGAGAAAAAAAAGAAAGAAAAAGTTGAAAACAGCCAGTGTTGATGATTACTAGCATTTTGAAAAATCTGAACTGAATCTGGAATTGAAATGGATTCATTCTGAAGCCCATTTGGGGTCAAATATTGTTCCATATAACTGTATATGAATTGGACCTGTGTTGTATAAGATACATTAGCTGTGAATTGCCACCGCATAAATAAACTTTCAAGAAATGAGAAAATATTGCATTTAAACTTTTTCCAAAACTCAAAACAACATTTACATCCTTCTTCCATTTAAAACATACACTCCAATTACCTCCTTTTAGAAGTAGTTTCTGCAAGGTGAAAAATCAATATTAGTAACTTATAAAGCACTTCAAGTCAGACACACATGATGTATACAAAGATCCAGAAAGAACAAGAGAGGGGACATAAATGGATGTGGAGAATAACAAGCACTACATCTGTGAAGAGGCAGAAAAATCTTTTACTTTTACTGATCTTTATGTGTTGTAAAATCTAAAAAGCATGGGTTCAATAGGATATATGGAGTTTATGAAATAAAGCAGACTGGGTTACATACAGGAAACAGGTCCTCTTTTTCTGCGGCGGGAACATTGTTGGGGTCCACTGAGCCACAGACAGGCTGAGAATTTATCTGACGGTGATAATGAGATGCCAGCAGGTAGTCCCAGTCCTACAAAACCAGGATTACAGATCAATGCCAGTCTAAAGTTAGGATTATTGCCACCATAGCCACAACTAAATTCACAACTAAAAATTATAACATTATAATAACACTTAGTGAATTCCTTCAATTCTAGAGGGGTAAAAAATAAAAATAAAACAGTGCTAAAGTCAGATTTAGAGCATAATCCTGAAATGATTTCAATGAGCCACATGTTTTAACCAGCAGCACCTCTTAGTAAACTACATCCAAAACAATCAGAGCACAGCTTTCTTTAAAAATAAATAAATAAAAGAAAAAAAACATCTGTACCAATCAGGCCAATATGATGGAATGGAAACCTGTTTTCACTCAACTTGAACATGTTTCAGTGAAGTTCAGTGGACAACATTAACAGATATTACCTCAGGTCTTTTCAGAGATATTAAAGTTGTCTTTGAGCTGGCACTGGCCATATTTCAATTCCTCAATTTCACAGAAATGATTTTTCACTCGCTTGAAGTGGTTTTAGACTTTTCTGAAAAGGAGTTGATGCACTAATAAGTCCTGGAGTAGCAATCTTACCCATCCACCGGTGTGTCTGTGGCTTACCAGAAGCACAAAAATTTTTTTTGCAACATTTTTTAAGGGTTTGCTCAAAATTTGTATGACCATCCATGTTGGAAGGAAACATCACATCCAAACGGAGGGCCTTCTGGTTGGAAATCCAAAATCACTGACATTTACGACTTGTTTGGCTCAATCATCAGCAAAACAAACAAAAAATAGTATATTTTTCTCCATTACTTGGGTTCAAACAAAAAAAAAAATAATAACATTTCAGTATTTTACAGAAATGTTTGTTTTGATCTTGTACTAGGATTCAGCTTGGTTAGGCTTTGAGATCCAGGTTTAATTTCTAAGCAATAGAGACCTCAGTTCTTTTTAAGACAGTGATGTCAAAGTTTACGAGTCTCCTTCCAAAATGTAGGAAAGTAGAAATCTGCTAATATTGCTCTAATTTTGTGTAGACCTCAGAAACCACTGCTTGGTTTCTGCTCTGAAATGCCCTGCAAATAAATAAAAAAAGCAGTACAAAGTGGTATGAAAACATGTTCTCACATTGCTGTTGTAGGCCAATTACTATTGGTTTTGTTTTTCCAGGACAACAATTTTCAATATGGCTTTAAACCAAGTAACCCAAGTCTGTTAAAATGGTGAAGGGGTGTGAATACTTTCTGGAGGCACTGTATATCATTATGTGCAGGTTACAGCAGGGGTTATTCTCAACTAAAATTAACCACACAGCAGCTTAAGTAAAATCTGACGCATCTTTCCTCAGGTCAAAAATAAAGCAGCACACTGAGCCTGCAGCTGATTGACATTTTCCAGATGCGTTTGCTTTAATGAGAAAAACACACAAACACAGATTAGCTAAGAAATCCCCTTTAATGAGACGGACTTTAAGAAAACCCTCGAAGGCCAGCTCGCAGAGGAACGATTTGTTTCAACTTTCCTTTATATAATTAAAGTGCAGGTCAAGCTTAGAGAAAGACAGAGCGACCGTCCACTCTCAGGGTCTTTATTCACAAGCAAGCAAAATTATGTGTGAATGTAGAGCAGAGGACCAATTATATTCTCTGCTACTTCAGAAGAACTGAACCAATTCTCTCTGTAAACAAAGTTTAAAAACTGTATGAGGCTCTTTTTTGGTTAGAAGGATTTAATATATTTGAATGGACTTCTTATTTTAGGTTGAACTTTGTGCATTAAATTATATATATATATATATATAAATGCTAAAAATACATATGATAATGGCAGCAATGCAAATAGAACGGCCAGCAAGTCTGCGTAGATCTTCTATGAAAGTTCTCAAAAATACATCTTAGTTATATTTCTCAATATAACATGCATGACTTCTGATACATTTTTCCCCCCTCCACAGATGCATATATTTGTTATTGTTGTTCACATTGCATACCTCATCAGAGCCTCCGTCAGAAGGACGAGCCTTCTTGGCAGCAATAACTGGAGAGAGTGGGACTTCAAACTGCAGCTTAAGAAAGAAAACAAGAAAATCATCAACTGAAGGAATACTTTTCTTTGATAAAAAAAAACAAAAAAAACTTTTTTTAAGTTGAAAACATTGCATATTTTAGTCAGCTGAAAACTTTCTCAGCAGTCGGATCTGATTATGAAAGTGTAATCACCAGTGTTTTTTGAAGATATGCCAAATCTCAAGAGAAGAATCAAAAAGAAGCTGACTCACGTGTCGAGTCCAGGCCAGGCGCTCTGTGTTGTAGCCCATTAGTGTCATAAAACAGGTGACGAACTGACTCCACTCTGCATGATCACTGGGACCGCCGGGGGCGTTGTAGATGTTGTACCACTTCACCAAAACCTGCATATTTTATGAGAAAAATCCAATTTCTTTCATGACCAAATTATCGTAACAATCTCTGCACTTTTAAAGGTTTGATATAAGTAGTATTTTGTTTGGCAAAGAAATAAGTAATCTGTAATAACTACGGCAAGTTTTAATATAGGTGTAACTAAATTAAATATATTCAAGTCATTATTTACTAAAATAGTGGTAGTTTCTACCTACTAAAAACAAAATCATATCACTAAAAATCACAATAATAAAGTTTAAATGGGAAAAAAAGTTTAAGAAAACACTTGGCAAGGTTGTGGTAATAGTTCTATCAGCATAGGAAGAATCTGTCAGTCATGACTTATTTAAAATAATAATAAAAAAAAGTTTAATGTGAATATTAATAGTTCAGATTTATTTAGCTGTGCACTCTCAACTAGATTAAATCTGGGTTTCAACATCCCCACTTTAACAAACCTTCATGGCAACTTCTTTGGGCAGGATGAACCGAATCGCTTCAAGGCATTTCCTCACTGCAACAAAACAAAATGAAAAAACATGTTTTCCAGAGTTTGAATTGAATTGCATGCTAAACTCCACAGAACTTCAGATTGAGTCGCATCAGAAACCAACCAGGTGACTGGATTTATTAAAACTAGTTTTTCTATAAGATATTTTACACAAAAAAATTTAAACTGAATGTGTTTATCCTCCTCTGATCATTACTTTGAACATACAAATTATAATAATAATCCTAGCTTCATTTATTTAAAGCAAGAGCTCTTTCCTTGTGTGATATTCATTTTATCATAATAATATCTGGGTGATGCTTTTTAACATATGCCAGATACGAAAAGGGAGAAAAAAACAAAAACAACCAAAAACAGTAGCACATTAATTAATGTTGCTGTGTCTGACCAATCAGATTCCTAATCAGCATCACTAGGCTATCTTAATTGGTCGTCCGAAGTCAGAAAGGTCGAAAAGGAAGTGGATAAATGTCATTTCATTAGAAGAACGCCTCGTCCATTCAATCGATTACAAAATAATAGGAAATGGTGCAGGAATGAGGAACAGGCAATAAAAAAGGGAGATAAAGTCGTCTTCAAACACAGCTGACAGTGGGAATTAATTATATCTAAAAACAGAAATAATTGACAATTTTGGCTTACAGTAAAAACCAGAGCTCCCACAGGACAGATAAGATTTAGATAGTGGAAGATGACAAAGTTGATCCCCAGTTTAACTGGTCAGATAATTCATTATGGCTACATTACCTTATTTCTTAGACATTAAGATATGGCAGGGATTAATACTTTTAGGTCAAAGCCGTATTACCAAGTAAAACTGTCAATTTCCCTGATTTATGGGCTCCCTCAGGATAAAAGCAAAATTATTCATGTAAATGTCTCGTAAAGGTTGTAACCAATTGTGCCATATGAATCGTATTATACCATACTGAATTATTAAATAACATATGAAATGACAAAAACAAAAAAATCTGATTGCTCTTTCTTTGCAGGTCATTTTCAAAAGCAGAAAAAAAGAAACAGACATCATTAAAGCAAAGCAGAAAGGTCAGAATGACAGAGCCTCTTATTACACAGCAGCAGATTTCATCTTGGCTCTTCATCCTCAGCTGTCAATTATGACGAAGATGCTTTTTATTTTAGAAAGCAACTGCTCAAAAACTCCAAAACAGAATAGCATTTAAGCATTAGCTTCTCTTGAGAGAAAAAAATCCTACTACATCAAACAGACATGTAATAGAAAAATCTAATAGATAAATGATCAGAGAGAAGCAGTTCATTCTCATGCTTTATTTCCAACTCTACAAAGCAGATAAACTAAAAGTAGATGATTCCCAAAGGTGTTGGGGTCCAAAGAATAATTGTTTCATGCAATAATTAACATCAAAAACTACAATTAGGTGTTTAACTGTACATACAAGTGATGTTAGGGACGGAATGATAAATAACCCCACCAACAAACGTCATCTGAGCTAGCAGGCTGTGCAGAATTAGTGTACTTCTACATTCATTATAAATTAAGAGATTTTTTCCCTCCAGTTTGAACTTAACTGGTTACCCACCACAAAACAAAAAAAAATTAATTAAATCAAAAAATAAAAGGTGCTTTATTAACTTAATTTTTTTTTCTGAAGTATTCTAATTAATGTGGCTTTGTTACCTACAAAAAGAATATTTCTCCTAATTGGAACATACAAAATGAACACGTCATGAAAATGTAACTCCTACTCACTGTCATTGTACATTAGGTGGCACTTTATAAAAACCAGCACATTTCAATACCTCTATCAGCATTTTGGATGCAATATAATAATGGAGGTGAGTGAGGAAAACTTAATCATTCTCATTGAAATATTTCTGATGTCTATTACTATTTTAAATAAACAAAGAAAAATTGGTCAATTGGTCCATGTGACTTTTTAATTTATTTATTTTTTTGTCCTCAAGCTGCAGAGAACATTGATGTGGCGAATTAATTATAACCATTAAGAAGAGTCAGCCTGTGTGTGCGCGCGCGTCTGCTTTGTAATGGCATCCTCAGTATAAAAGATTTTACGTCACTGTGAAGCATAGAGCAGCTCGCAAACCTAATTCTGAAGCGCTTAACTGCTCTGACTCAATCATCTCTGTCTGTGCAGCAATGGGGGAGTAAAAAGAAGAAAAGTAAATAATTTATTAACACATTGCTTAATTAGACAACAACAACCACCTTGTTTCTGTTGCCTGTGCTAAATCAGAGTGCCTTACCCAGCTCAGAGGTAGCTATCTCTGGGATACAGATCCTCAGCATCACACCACTGCTTAGCTCCTAGAAATAAAGACAAATAGCACAAAAATTCACATTACAACCATCAACTCCAATTCCACACAGGTGTAGGTGAAAGAGATGTGGTGTTTAATAAGACAATTTCAGCAGTGCAATCCTCCAATCTGTACAACTGTAAACTCCAACTAAAGCAGGTAAATTGAATTTGTCCATCCTCTATTTGATTATCTCTACCTTTGCTTTTTCTGTTGCATTATGAAAAAGATGCCCTGTGAAAAGACCAACTGGTTTCCATCAGAAGACGGAATCCCTCAGCACAAGAAAAAACCTGAGGTAAATAGAAATATAAATTGATTTGTGAAATGAATGATTGTCTAGAAGTGGAGCACATACACTTGGTAAAAAATAAGGGTTTTTGGAAAGCAGAAACAACAGATTTACTTGCAGCCAGAAACTTCTGCAGCATTGGACCAGAACTGAAGCTCCAGCTGAAGGTACTATGGGGAAAGTCTCCATTCCTCTCTTTACTATGTGGATTGTAATTTAGAAGCAGTTTCCTGCTTAAAATCATTTGTGGAACTGATTTTTTAGAATTTTTCACATAGACAATCCATGAAATTGAAAAAACAAAAAAAATAATGAACTAAAGATTTTTTTATTTCATTTCAATGTGCTAAAAATTATTTTCACATAAATTCAAATCCATGCTGTAAAAAGGTGACAAAGATTTCATTATGATTTGATAATAAATCAATAGGAATAAATGTGTGGTGTCAGTATTGGAACTGTATGAACAGAGGTGTAAAATGTCTGAATTGTTTCAAAAGAAAAAAAAAATTAAAAATCAATGTACCAGAGTGACCCGGTTGCACACAGGGTCCCGCAAAGAGAGGATGAAAGGCGTGGCTTGTTGAAACGAGAAGTCTTCAAAGAAAGAAGCTTCGTGCTGTTTAATGTTTAGACTCTTCAGCTCTGATACTGGAGAGGGCATTGCATCCTTAAACAAGAAATAAAAAATATATTAATTAATTTCAAAAGAATCAGGTAAGATGACAAGAAAGACCAGCATCTGTTTGAACATGTTAGGAAGTTCAAATACATACATAAAGAAAATGTGCCTGAAATACTAAAATACCGTAATTTCCTAACTATTGAGCTGCACCCGTAAGTTTTAAGAAAAAAAAACAAACATACACATATACCTATGTGTATGTTTATAAGCTGCAGGTATCCACATTGTAACATGAGATACTTACATGAGAAAGACTTTTTAAAAACATTTAATTAAATACATACCACTAACTACAAGTACATACATACTCTTCCTGAATAGTACCTGTAACATGACAACATGAAAAAAATAAAATAAATACAGCAACCTACCAGGAAAACTCATTGATTACCAGCTTCATCAACCTAAAACCACCAACGTCGCATTCTTCAGTGTCTGAATTAAACAGCCTCAGAAAATACATTGTTGCTGCAGCGTTCAAAGCACGTGAAAAAAAAGTAGCGACTTATAGTCCGGGAAATATTGTATTCAAACATGGACAGGAAAATGTGCAATAAATGTAAAGCATAAATCGTAAAAAATAAACCGAAGAGTAATTCTGTCATATTTGACCATTTAAAATCTGTATATAGTATGAATATTCAAGTTAAAAAGACAACTTAACAGATAACTTTGTGGAATAACAGCAACTGTTTCCTACTTCAAGTCAGAAAAATATATCGCCAGTGCGTTGAGTGGAGTGCATTAACGCCACATTCTTTTACCTCATTAAGCCTGTGGATGTGCCTGCTGCCTGCATTAGCAGGTGTACTGACGGTCTCTACCGGTGTGCTGAGATAAGGGAGGTGATTGGTCAAGCTGATGGAGTGAGACAGCGGGCTGGGGAGATGCACCTTACTGACCTGCAGGAGCACAAAGGAAGCCGATTCAGGACTGCATCACTGTGTTGAAATACTTTATTAAATGAGTTAACAGTAACAGTATGTGAGGCAGCTGAGCGTTAATGCAGTCATCAACCTTTCCCCATGTTGTCCTTACCCTTGTGATTCCTGTGTAAATAACCAGACTGCCACAAGCCTCCAGAACCAACATGGCATCTATATTCTGGGGAGCAAAAAATTCAGTGATCCAAAGTTCAGAAAATTTTACACATTTTAGGACAGAAATCAAAGAAAATTAATTAATAGTTAAATAAGATTTAAGTATACAAATCTTAAAATTGTAATAAAATTATCTAAAATCAAATGGGTTGATTTTATACTAAATTCAAAAAAATATATACATGGATTAAAGTCTAGATAAAATGGACCTATAAACACATAATACAAATGGAAAGACACCAAAATGATAAAATCAATATAATTTCAAGTGTTTTTATATAACCCATTAACTTCCATCTCTACATTAAAAAGGAAGTAAATTTATTTAGCAATTAGAACACACTGCTTCCCTTTCTGATAGGAAAATGTTTTGGAACTGGTTGTACTGAAATGCTATGAATACCTGTAGAGGTGCAGCATCTTTTGCAGGAATGGTTGTGACGGAGGGGAAGATGAGCTGAGTGGCATCGTTGCTCTCTATAAACTTCACGCATCTGTGGGAACAAAAACACAGATGCTACTTATCTGTAAGTGCACATTTCACCATTTAATCTGATAGGGAAGGGAAAAGGAAAAACACAGAAAAACATTCTAGATTAAATTTGCTTTGTAAAGATGATCAATTCTCGTTGCTCTAATGGCTCTTTAATGTTGACCCAATTGTGTGGTAGAACTCAGACAGCATCCATCAACTACATTATTATTGTGCCTTCTTTGTTGTAGGGCTTCAAATAATAAATGATCAGATCTTTACTCGATAGAGAATCTCTTGAAATCCAAACTGAAATAATAAAATTGCAACAGGGGTTGGCAAATTAGAAATGTAGTAAGTACAGACTCAAAGCCAAATATACGGACAAAAAAAAGTGATGTACAACATAACAGTGTTTGTTTTTGTGCTTTTGGTTCACTGCAAACATAGATTCCAGATAATCAATACACCTAAAACATTATAGATTACTTCCATTTCAAGATCAAGAAAGTTTAAGGGGTTGCATCCGGCTACATCAGCTGTTTTTGTGCGAGCGAGCGAGAGAGAGAGAGAGAGAGATTTTATTTTTCTGTGTTGTATTTTTTTGGTGCCTCTTGGCCAAAACTCCCTTGAAAAACAGGATCTTAAACTCTATGGTTTTATTTTTTTTATAAAAGTTAAATAAAGGTTAAATAAAACTCACTAAGTGATGTAAGTAGATCTGTAAGCTGCATCAATAACTCTGAAGAGTATAAATGGTGTAAACTTCAAGTTTAAGGGTTGCTAATTAAACTTGATGTGGCAGCCACTGTGGTGTCAGATTGTACAGAATAAACAAGGGAGCAGCTGTAAAGGAAATGGATTCATTCCAAGTTGGAGAAACAAAAATGTTTTTGTTGCTTTTTATGCAATAATCATCAATGGCAAAATAAAAGCCATTGATAAATAAAAGCCAAAAACTGAAGCAGTAGAGGATATTTGCTTACCTCAGGTGTTGATGTGATTCCACTAGGAAGCAGAGGTAGTGGTTCTCACAGAGGTCAGAGGTCAGAAATACTTTAGATGCCTGGCTGCTCATCTCCCTGAAAAATGCAAGAAATCAGCACTAGTAAAACACTGAGGGATGCAAAACTGAAACAGCATGACAGAATGTACAATAAATATAGTTTTTAGGTGTATTGTACAACTGTGTCATATTCACTATTCCCAGAAAAAGTTTAACATTTTGCTTAAATGATCCAAAGAAAATTTTATTCAACCATAAAATATAAAAATGAATTAAATTATTAGAATATTAGACACAGACATTAACCATTTCATTAATAAAATATGTTGCTTTTATTTTATTTGGGGGATCTTTTCGTCATAAAGTAAAGCAACCCCGGTTTCTAAGATGACAAATCAGAGTAGCTTTACATGACAGAATATTTTTTAAAAAGCATTCAACTGGAATTTAAAGATACATTTATGTCGACACAGAACTAATCTAGTAATCCAGTGGTGTCCAAAGTCGGTCCTCGAGGGCCGGCATCCTGCATGTTTTAGTTCTCTCCCTGGTTTAACGCACCTGGATCCAAGGATGGCTCGTTAGAAGACCTAAGAAGAACACTGACATGCTGAAAAGGTTGTTACTACCACCAGAGAGAGAACTAAAACATGCAGGATGCCGGCCCCCGAGGACCAACTTTGGGCACCCCTGTAGTAATCTATCTAACAGTTGTAACGAAGACGTCTCTGGGTCTGTGTCCAACACGGCTCCATTACCTGGGACAGCCAGCGGAGACCGCCTCACTCCACAGCTGCTCCACGCAGAGGTCAGGTATGATCGGCTCCATCTCCGGCATCACCACGCTCTCGTTGGCAGTGCTGTTAGGAGACGGCAACAAGCTGTGGTGCCCCCTGGGGGACGGGCTGTGGAAGGACGTGTTGAAACGAGACACGCCAGAAAAGGACGGAGCAGCCATGCCTGGAGAGTGGGCGCGACTAGGATGGACAGAAGATGTGAGAGCGAGGGCAGAGAGATTTTACCCTTTTCATGTCCCAAAGTGGAGTAATAAAGCTGTGATTTACACTTATTCTCACCTTAAGGCGGCCATGTTGGATATGCTTGGAGAATGAACTCGAGAGTGTACTCCCGGTGAGGAGGTCATGATCCTGCTCGGGTGACTGTACAGGGCGCTGTAGTGCAGAGGAGAGCTGAACGCAGAACTGAAGGAAGAAGACAAAAGACAGATGGGACAACTACTTCTTAAAATTTTTATTTACCTTTTTGAGCAAACTTTATGAGGAATTTCAGTATTATCACTCCAAGCAAAACTGCAAAGCCCATTATGACGAGCAGTAATAAACCTACCTGACCAAACATGAAGCCCTCGCTTGAATAAAATATTGAAAAACTGGCCAACTAACGTTTTCACTAAAACGCTATTTATGACTAGCTCTAGATAAGCTGTTTGTGTAAAAAGAACTGGATTCAAATATATAGGCAAAATGTTTAACTAACCTAAATATGAGCAAAAAGGCAAGTTATTCTCTTACTTGAGTTATTATGTAAAAACTTACTTAAGTCTTGAATTTAATAAATTTTAAAGGAACCTTGAAAATTCTTACATTTCTTACCAAAATCATGTTTGATGGTGAATTATGAAGCCAAACGCAACACAAAGTGTTTAACTTCTAACTGTGAAAGAACTAAGTTTTTTTTTTTTTTTATCTGAGTTCAAAAACATTGATTGCCTTTTAGATCCCATTTAATGGCTGAAATGCCATTTAGCAAATAACAGCCATAACCAATGTCTAAGCAACAAATAGTCTGATGTTTTAAAATGGTTGGACAGGCCCATCCACAATATATAACAAATTTTAGAAGTGAACCAGCAGGAGATAAGTTCTGCAAGACTGGCGTATTAAGTTCCAATTTCTTAAAAAATAAAATAAAATGAAGGAAAGAGGAAAGCAGGAATTTCTCTTTTTATCTATTACCTTATTCCAGCTGCAGAACCCAGCCCTCCACTTCCTCCAGATGAGTCAAGATGGGAGGCGTTCCGTAAATGAGATGCTAGAAAACCTGAAGCCATCAAACCCAACGGTGTCCCAGCTGGTTCTGTCGGACACCGCAGGACCATGGAACGCTCCTGAGAAAGAGGTCAGGGGTCAGACAAAGCATACGTTTTCGTTCAGGATTTTTCTTTTTTTTTTTCGCCTGAGTGTGAGGTCACTCACATCACGTGTGACTTTCCGCAGGGCCCACACTGTGTGCGTTCCTTGTACAGTATCATATGATACAACTATAGAGGGCTGGCAGCAGGTGAACACTATCTTCATGTTGGAGTCAGACACATACTGCACACGGGAGCCTTCAAACGGGCCTGCAAAGGCATAAGAAGAAGCCTAATATCAGTTTGGTCAATAAACACTCAGACAGGTGGAAAGAGACCAACAGAGAAATCTGTGCTATACCTGAAGGTTTGAACACAATTGGTGCAATCTCATCTAAGGGATGCAGCATGCTGAACACTGTTGGAAGAGGTTCTCTGTATAGAAAATACACAGGAATTTAATGAGGAAGCACTAGTTCAGGTTTAAACATCTGCCTTAAGCTTGTATGTCCAAGTGCTGATGGGTTTTATCATCTTACCCAGGAGGATTCGGGTGTGTGTCATTTGCTGCGTTTTTCCTTTCCAGCAAAAGTCCAAACTTGGTCGCCCAGACATTCGAAACCTAAAACAGACAATGAGATCAGAAACAGACAGATCAGAAACAAAACCGTTCACTGACAAGCTTACAGAAAAATAAGGTAAAATAAAATCTAGAAAACACAATATGACATTCACATACACGGCAGGCAAACATTCATGGACTTTACATTTACATTCACTTAGCTAATTTCTACTGATAAAAAACATCTTTTTTTCCCCCAATTATTACTTTTTAGCACAGTCTTGGAGAACATTACAGATCATTTAGTAGCCCAACTAGGAATCTAACACAAGGAAGTGCACCAAGTTGTGTCTCTTTATTTTCTCTTTTTTTAAATTTTTTTATTTCCTTTATTTAACCAGGCAAACCCCGTTGAGATCTGGATCTCATTTTTAAGAGGGACCTGGGCAGAAGTCTGCAATACACAGCAACCTGGTTACAAAATAAAATTTTCTCCCTCACCTGGAAAGGTAGTGGTGAGATGAAATCTTTACCAGTCACAGTGTGTACGTTAATGCAGCTACTCTGGACAATACACACTGTTTGCTCCACTTCTTCAGCTGAAAAAGAAAATAATCAAATTCTTTCAGCACAAATGGACTGTGAACAAAAGTAAAGGAAAATCACAGAAAGCCCAGGCCTGTCAAGATAACACATTTTGCTGAAGAATAAATTGTCCCAGAAATTATTGCAATACACAATAATATTGTCATTTTGAGATTATTGTTAACCAGATAATGGCATAATAAGTATAACCTGTCCAAGATCAATAAATAAAGAGAGAGAGAGACATGAAAAAAACAATAATGCAAATGGAAATTATCAAGCTCTTTTTAATTTTTCATGCAATTAATTGATTTATTGCGACAGGTTAGCCTTTTAGTAAAAGCTTAATTTTACTGTACCATCATTGTTGTTCTGAGGAACAGCAAAGTTGCACCATAAAGCCTGCATGAAGTAGAAGACAGTCAGCTCCATGTACAGAGAAATCACCACGTTCTATTATTTTAAAAGATACTTTAGACCAGTTTTGATAAAAACAAACAATGAAAAACATAATTAGATTCCAAATTTTGCAGAAAATGATGGTGAAGCTAAAACACATACGCTTTCCTGAAAAAATATCAAAAACAGGAATCTTGCTTTTCCTGTAACCCACCTGCTGCACTGGGCTGTCCACAGTGAAGGCCTTGTACACACTGGAGGCTTGTGTACGACTGCCCTGGCTCCAAACAGCCATGTTTCCCGCAGTATAAAGTTCTTCCTCAAACTCAGCCTCATCCTCTTTGACTCCTGTGCAACCTTTCCTGAGCTGCCAAGATTCCTGATGATGGAAAAAAGCCACTGCATGTTTAAGATGGAACATATTTTTCATAGAAAAGCTACGTGCAAAAGCCGTGCCGTCTCACCCTCTCTCTTTCCTGCAGGCTGACTTCCTGTAGGGACCCCACCAGCCCGGCAGCACCGTCAGAGGACCAGAGCTCAGAGGCTGGCTGGAGCTCCCTAAGCTGCAGGTTGAAGGCATTCGGATGGTTCCTGCAGTGCTCGCGGCCAAACGGGACAAACGACTGCAAATCCCCTGCGGCAATCATCGTGGCTGTCTCTTCATACACGACTTCCGACATGAGTTCCAGATTTCAGCATTATTTCTGGGGAGAAACAGTTTGTGGGGGCAACTGCTTTTAGCTTATTTTTCACAATTACTTGATCTGACCTTATCTGAGGAACAAGATGATTCTTCAGGGTTTTGAGATCAAGCTGTTTTTTTTTATATATAAGGAACACAATCTCATATTTATTGTAGCTCCAGCACCTGTAGACTACCGCTGCAAGATAATGTGATTGTGAAATTATTGTTGAATATTGCAGAACATGTCAACTGCAATTTACCCATAACTGCGCGTGTTTCTGTGACTAACTCCTAGAACCTAAGACATTATAATTTAACATATTGTGCAGCTCTACAATACACTTTTATTCATAATAGTCGTAATGTTCGTTTATTTTTATATTCTGATTCTCTGACTAGTTCAATTAATGAGCTAAATTAGACACAAACAGGAAAAATCTGGTAGCATCTCCTTATTCTCTTTTATTTATTATGACAGTGCTTTTGGTTCAATCCTTTTAACGTTTAATACTAATACGGTCTCGCTTCAAACCTCACCACATAACCACACAACATACTGAGCTTTAACGAGAAATACTCCAAAGCAAAGCTCACTGCTTGTCAATTAACTTCTTAGAGTAAAATAAAAAAAAGCTATCAATAGCATGCTAACGCTAAAACATCATAGAGGTTCAATGGCATCAAAGCTAGATTAGCCTGTTAGCTGTGAGTTTACTGGGAGGAGTTTACCCATTTACCAGCTAATAAGGAATAAGCAGGCCCTTGTCGCGGTGTCCCCGTCTTTCCTTACTGTATAGTTGGCTTGGCCACAACGTCTTCAACCGCGCTAACATAAAAACGAGTCGGTTGTGTTGCTCAAAATGAGAATTTGGCTACGACAGGTTTTCAAATGAGCGCGGACATCTTTGCTGTTCTGACAAGCTACTTCCTCCCTGTCTCAGCCAATCAGCAGAGAGAACGGCCTGAGCTGGACACTGATAGGTTGCTGCGTTAAGGAACTGTCAGGATAGAGAAGCACATGACTACATTCAGCTATAAAACCTTTTGTTGTTGAAAAAAGATTTGTACATTGTAATTTACGTAAATTGTAAAAAGATTTTTTACAATGCACGTAACTGAGTTTTAATCTGTCTATATTATTGGGTTCATTTGACTACAAATTTCTGTATTTAATCTGCCTTGATAAGACCCGTTAGATACATTTGTTATTAGTTGCATTTATCGAACTATAAATAGTAGAAATAAATCACTACAGAAAGAGTGCTTTAATAATGAGTTTTTGGTCATGAATTTACCAAAAACTCCAAAATTAATTTTCTTCAGAGTGAATTTATAGACTGTAATCCAGCTTTGTGTTTTGCTTTAGGAATAATTCCTTCTGCTTCTCTGAGTGACCTATCAACCCATGTTAATACAGCAGTTGTTTCTTTTAGGATAATAAAATTTTCTCCCCATAACATTTGAACAATGTAGTTTTTTCTAGTTTTTTTGTTTTGTTTTGTTTTGTTTTGGGGGGGCTTTGGGAGGGGGTTATAGATACAAGCATTTAACAGCAAATTACATTAATCTCTTGTTGAAGAATATGAAGGCTGGAAATTCCATTCATGTTTTCACTTTTATGTAACTCAAAAGAAGAACATGGCACCTTTAAACATCTGGTTTATCTTCCACAATGTCACACGAAGAAGTTGACTGTTTGACAATTTGTAATCAGATACTCTAGGCCACATGTGTCAAACTCAAGGCCCGCGGGCCAAATCTGGCCTGCCGAAGCTCTTTATGTGCCCCTTTAAGCTCCAAATTACATCAATAAGTCCTTCCAGTTTTTCACAAATCTGCAAAATTCACACAAAATCAACAAATCTCCAGTTTTTTGTTTCTGATTTTATTGCTTTTTTTTTTCTTTTTTTTTCTTCTTTTTTTTCAAAATTGGTCAAAAACATCGAGTCTAAGTGACTGCTGGCTCAGCCTTACTTGATGTCAAGTTATAGTCCATTATAGAAAGTCACATTTAACATCATACATTAGTGCAAATTTAAAAATTCCTTACAACCATTTCTAAATTGGCACGAAATCTGTCATTTTGATTGCAAAGAAAAAACATAAAAAAATCACAAAATTCTGAAGGAACAGCTATTTATTTATATTTTAACAGTTTAATTGGTTTTATCATTATATTCTGGCACAACTGGCCCTTTAACAACATTCAGATTTTTGACATGGCCCAAAATGAAAATGAGTTTGACACCCCTGCTCTAGGCATAGGCTTAGTGTATGTAAACTTTGAACCTCGAAAATGGCATGAAATTTATTTTTTCACAAAATACCCTTCATTATTTGGGCATATGCTGGTAATGTTTGCTGATGTAAAGCAGAAAAAGTTGAGTCACATATCTCAAGTCTGATAAGTAAAATCAATATTTGTCTTTAGACTGTACTGTGTGGTGGATTTCTATTTTCGTTTTACACTCATCTCCTTTCTCTGTGAAGATCTAAAGGTGGCTTAAATAAATTTATTCACTTAAAATAAAAGTAAAACTTTTTATCATAGTTTTACCTAAAAATGCTGTTCCATTATATCTAAACACAAAAGAAAATTTATCTCTACACCAATATTCAAATGTATCATCAGCAGGAGTCATTTAACAAGATCATCATTTGGGTAGGAAATTCTTACATTCCTACTGTTATAATCGGATCTATATGACAACATTTATTGTGAATTTTTTTAGGAGTAAATTAAGGAAGTTTTCTTAACCAAATTCTTGTGTTTTGAATAAATCAAATTAAAGATTAAATTATTTTACATTCAGTAAATCCACTGAAACACATAAAGAGTTTTAGAAAGCAAAATAGTAAAAATGTCACCAATTTATTAAACTTTTGTATGTCATCATAACCTAGGATACTAATAAAGACACCACATAAAGTCCCTGTCTCTCCCATTATTAATAATTAGGCTGATATTTATGAGGATGGCAGTAACTAATTACTGGAATATGTCGACAGTACAGTCACACTAAGATTTTAGCCAAACTCACCCAGCTCTTAAAACTCTATTGTGATGCATATATTTACAGTTGATGGTAAAATGATGTCCAGAAAAGGGCGCATACAGTAGAACACTGAAAACTATTCAATTACAGCATAAAAAAGCATATTTCAGTCACGATAAGAAAATCAAATGCAGCCTAAGTTTTCATGCTGTTGAAAGACCGACTACAAAATTTTTTTACATCATCGTGCAACACAAAGCTTGATGACAGTCGAAAGCATGGCTGGCTCTGGACATCGACAAGGTATTACACAACTCTGTCAGGTTAGATCAGGGAAGCGCTTTCCAGATGCTGAGCAGAGAAAGAGGGAGACAATGTGGCAGAATGTTTTATACATTGAATAAAGTGCTGTTGACTGGCTAAAATCAAAGTGATGAATCAAATGACTGTGGACATTTATTTTTCCTTCACTCTGCAAACTGCTGGATTGTTTTTTGTAGACTATGGACATATTCAGGGCTGGGTAGATTTAACACAACCGGGGTTGAGTCACGGGTTTGACTCAGGAAGACAAACCCTGAGTTAAAGGGTTTGCAAACCATGCAAATCTGATGTTTGCGTGTTTTGATGTGGGGGCACTGGAACATGGAAAACCCGAGAGAGGCCCAAACCCAGGAAATCATTGCTGCAAGGCAACTCTTGTAGCAACAGTCCTATGAAATGCTCAACAAAATCGAAGAAATCAAGCTTGTAAATGTCATTTTACACAAAATGGATAACATGTTACAACTTAACTGTGGGAGCAAAATCCATTCTTTGTATAAAATATTGTCTCTAGAATATAGCTAGCATTAGCTCGCACTAACTACTTTGCAACAAAAAGATAATGTTATCATAGATGAACAAATTTGTTCTCTAGTGTGAGTTAAACTCATTAGAGCAGTAAAGTGATATTACCATCATTATACTGCTTCTTTTTTTTTTATCAACTTACCAGAAGTTATTTCTTCCTACGGATGAGGCTCAGTAAAAGAATTAAAAATATCAATAATAAATAAACAACAGCAGCTTTCACTGTGCGGGATATCTTGATTCTATGTTACATGGAACAATGTAAGGTTCAGAAATGTTTCTAGGAAAAGTAATCATTGGAGAAATTGTTGCCATGTTGAGCAAAATTGTCCATTTTCACGCTGCTTTTCTGTGAAAACAAGCATGTTGAAATTCTATAACTCAAAAACAAGCATGACGAGGGTCTCATCACGCTCATTTAGCTGAAGAATCCCGGATGATTGCGATGAGGTCATCCTGCTTTGACAGGTATTCAGGTTTTATTGCTGAAGGGAAGTGCATCTGTGACGCACTGAGGTAGACTCGCACTCTGGTGACTTGATCTCTAAAGCCGGCGGTTTCGACTGCGTCAAAGACCACACCAGTCTGTCGCAAATCTAGCTCTGGGTGAAAAACGATGTTTATAAATATGTCAAATTCTCCCACGCAATCCAGTGCAATTCAGTTATCTAGGTGAAACTCATAATATTCTGTTTTCCTCGATTCTGCACCCCAGCAGGTCATTTAGAATCATTTTTGTCAATGTATTCGATTAGACTGTATAATAAGACATTAATGTTTTTTTCTCTTTTTTTCAAAGGTTTTATTTGAAGTTCAATATTAGGAATTACAGTATCTTAGTGATTTAATGCTTATGGATCAGTTTACCTGTACTGCTGAAAGAGAGGGATGAGTCAAAGTAGGAGAGAAATAAGTAGTTGGAATTCTTTTAATTACGATACGCAGAAGAGTTTTCATATGATTAATTTTGTTATGATTATCCGTCCTTTAAAAAAAACAAAAAATCCTGTGACCCCACAAGAAAACGACCTCTCGCGGCACATTTTGACATGTCATTGCAGAAAGGCCCACCTGCAGCTAATGACATTCACAAAGGCTCTGCTGGTGCTCAGGTGTGCCGGTGACCCAGCACCCACAATGGCAGCACAGCGCAAAAATGGAATGCGGCCATCACAAAGGTATGAGCATCACGACGTTGATGAGTTAAAATGTCTGCAGCAAAAGAATGAAGACTTTGAAGAGCGTCTTCATTCTTTCACTTCTAAAATCCCTCGATAGATAGATAGATAGATAGATAGAGAGAGAGAGAGAGAGAGATAGAGAGAGAGAGAGAGAGAGAGATAGATAGATAGATAGATAGATAGATAGATAGATAGATAGATAGATAGATAGATA